>JAKCWG010000544.1:0-153030 GCA_021464415.1 Lonicera japonica | reverse complement strand
AATTAATCATTGTAATTTAACATGTTTCTTGATATAAGTAGTTCATTTACCTGGAAAATTCAGAAAAAGACATGACAAGGATCACTCTTTCACTATTCGATCATTGGACAAGACAAGGAAGATCAAATCTCTCAATGCAAATCATGAAGCACAAAGGATCAAAAGACTCTATGAAAAGCTTCAAGGAAAAAGCTTCAAATGAAGGTCAATCCGAAAAACAAATCAAAGCATTCGAAGACTCATTAATTTAGTAATTGAGTGAGTGCTTAAGATTTATATAAAGTTACTTTATTGATCAAATTCTTATAGCTCAAACATATTCATGCATATTTTAAAGATTGATTCAAACAAGCTTGAAATTGAATTTATTTGAAAAACATCATTTTATAAAGACCGAGTTTCAAAATAAATTCATATTAATTTTAAATGATCATATTTTAAGCTCTAATAAAAATATGTCTCTTAGAAACATATCTTTGAGGTTCAAAAATCATTAGAATTTTATTTGAAACTAAATTGTTAAATTGCAAAAATATTTTTATTTTACATTTAAAATTCGCTCAATTTTTGCCCAGTTTTGATATAACGGTAAGATGGATGCCTTCCCGGATTTCGATCATTTTGAAATTTTTACAGTAGTTATAACAACATCTCTGAGCACTTTTGATTAAAATTTGAGCATGATCCAACGGTCTAATTGGGAGAAATTAACAAAACAAATTTAAATTTTTTTGTCAAATCTAGCTGTTGGCAAGTTTGAAAATGTATACCTTGGAGCCAAAACCTTTCTTAATCATTCCCAACAGCTATATGGTTTTGCAAGCTATAATATGAGGTCCTAGACATGTTTTAACACACTTGAATCATTCTACAAGCTTATTTTACATATATACAAAGTTATTCAAGTATTCAATTCATTTTATTGATCATATTCTTCATTTTTTAGCTATATATTTTGATCAATCTTGATAAATCTAGTGTGAGCTTCATTTGTAATCTTCAAATACACTTGAGAGTTATTGTATTGGTGTGTATCACCACAAACAATTTATTCTTCATTTCAAAAAAGAGTTTGTCTCTTTGTAAAGCAAGAGAGCATATCTTGTAAGAAGTGTAGTGTGTATACATTGTGAGTGTTATGTACATAACGACATTTGTATTGAGTTTTGATCTTCGCCCGAAGAAGATTGAATAGTGAAAATTCTCGGAGAACTAACTGAGCGCGGACGTATGGTTGAAGAGACCGAACCGTGAGGACAAAAAGTCTCGAGCTTCAAATTGGTTCAATCTTTCTAAACTCAAGCTCTATTTTTCTTGCTATATTATTGCTTGTATTTTGAGATTTTTTATTTGTTTCTTTTGAGATTGATTACTTGAAATTTATTATTTTTTTGACATTGTTGCTTAGCTAAGTTGCTTTGCTTAAATATTTTACAAACGTTTTAATTCCGCATTAAGTTTTTAAAAACCCTATTCACCCCCCTCTAGGGTTGTTTTCCGACCAACAAAGATAGGAGTGGTGAGGATGAATTATTAAAGCTTTCAAAATGGGTAAGAATTTTGCATGAAATATAGGCTGAATAATACTAATTAATGGATTACTTTTCCCAGTAATGCAGATTATTGGTTCCAGTAATCTTTATTACTAGGGTTGGTAATGGATTACTGCCCAAAATAATCCTGATTACTGGTCCACACATTTGGATTACATACCCCAGTAATTAGGATTACTGTCCCCAGTAATCCAAATTACTGTGGCTAGAAATCAATTACTGCCCCCAGTAATCCAAATTACTGGCACTAGTAATCAGCTTACTGCCCCCAACAATACATTAATGTTATACATAGGCTGGAGATTCTCATTACATGTTATGTTTTATCTGTGATTCCAAGTCCCACAAAAAATGAAAAACTAGAAGATGGCGAAAAAGGTGGTCCAAATTGTAGATACTGTTGTCGCCGAGTTGTCTTGACTTTTCAACAATAACATCAACGTGGAACTACAAAAGCCAGCTCTAATGGAACATCAACAAACTATCCATGCTATCACCGAAAAAATGATTGACACTATGGCAGCGTCAGAGAAATAATCAAGCTGTTAAAATGCCAATATGAAAAGAGGCAGGCTTAACCGCATGTCATAACACCTACAACTCCAAGGGACCAAAATTATCTAATTCCACATAATCCAATTCGGGATGATAGGGTTGATGACACAGCGAACGTGCAGCAAATGGATACAAGTGATGCCTGGTGGCTCTGGTACCTGTGCACGACGTTGGGACGAACGTGCAGCATGGCATTGGGGAGGAAAACAACGTAGAAAGCGAAGAGCACGTGGCCGAAGAAAGGGATAAGGAGGTTGTTAAAGAGAGGGTCGAAGACTGGGGAGGGTCTATAAATGAAGAAGCAACATTGGCCTAGGCTGACATGTCGTTAAACAGATTGCTCAAGAGGTGGCCCCAGAACAAAGGGCCATTACGTTGCCATACCAGCATTCAATCAAGAAAAACGTGAAAGTACACGACAGGAGTACAACAAGGCCAAGGGAAAGCGAGTCGGAGTATAGTACACCTTCTGCAATTTGCAGGCCATATAAGAAAGCAAAGACCCATGGGCCCAAACAATAACCATTACTTATCAATTGGGTCAACTGCACAAAGGAAACCTGTCAGACCCTCGACTTGGAGATTCAAGGGCATTACCATAGTTTTTTCGATTTGAACAAGTAAGTACATATTTTTATCCACAAGTTATAATTGTAAAAATAATTAACAAAAGTCATACTAATTGATTTTAATTTATTCTCTTACTAGGATCTTAATAACCCATTCAGCCCTATTATAGAGTCAAATATGATAAAAAAAAATTAAGGAGAGAGATTTGGATAAAGATGTAAGAAGCAATTGAATAATTTGGATTACTATCTGTCTTAATTTGGATTACTGTGTGTGTTAATTTCAATTACTGTGTGTTTGTTTGCCTGCAATGAATTACTCCTAGTAATGGATTGCTTTCCCAATAATTTGAATTAATGGACCCAGTAATTTGGAAGGATTACAGAGGTACAGGATCACAGGCCACAATAATTTGGAAGGATTACTTGCCCTAGTAATCCAATTACCGACCCCAGTAATCTGGATTACAAGCCCAGTGTCATAGGGCGTCCTTTGATGGCACAAAAGAGGTCGAGTGAGCGACGGGGCTAACCGTTAGCCTAGTCAATTTTAATCAAATTTTATTTACAATCAACAATCAACATGTAACAAACGTAATTTAAAAAGAGCTTAAGCATAAATTGAAATCACTTCATTGCATAAAACTTGATTACATGGAAAGTTATTATAATGTGAAAAAAAGTAAGAGCTTGAAACAGAGGGCTAGACAATGTGCACTGGTAGGCAACTCAGATGTGAGGCAGATAGTCTTATCCTCACATATAACCATTTAATGAAAATACCAAAGTTGTAGCAGTGCACGTTGGCTCACACAAGTTACAAGAAAAATATTACAAAGGAAATGAAATGCAATTACAAAGGAAATTGCTAAATCTATTTACATGGAAACAATATTTACATATAAGAATACACTTCTCTAAAAAATTAGCCTAAGCACAAGTCTAAAACTAAATGATGCTTGACGACTTGGTGATGTTGGTGCTGGATCGCTTGTTGGGTCGTGCTGCACTTGAGAGCGCGGACGATGTTGTTGAAGTGTAGCATCCGGTCATGGGTGTTGTTAGGACGCAACTCGTGACACCAAGTAATCCAAATTACTGGCCCCAGTAATCCATGACTGCACCAGCAACTTAGATTACTGGTCCCAGTAATCTGGATTTGTGACCCTAGTAATTTGGATTACTAACCCCAGTAATCCATTACTGCAACATCAACTTTGATTACTGGCTCCAATAATCCAGATTACTCACCTAAGCAATCCAAATTACTGGCCTACTAACTGGCCCTAGTAATCCATATTATAAAGGAAATAAATATCACATCACCAATTTATCAAATCAATGACTCACAAGTACTTACAATAAATAAGATAAATTTTAGGACATTAGATGTGTTTTTCAAAACATCAAATCAATAAAGTCAACAATTTTTGTCTCTTTATTATTTAGCCAGTCTACTTTCTTCTCTCCCACTTTTCTTTTTTATTAACTTAATTAATAAAGCTAATTGTTAAGATTAAATTTTATATTCCCTTTCTCCTAACATAGTTGGAGTGTAAATTAGGTGTGTTTCTTTCAAGTTCCTTAAAGTTTCTATATCTACAATCTCACAGTTTCTTTCTAACATTTCCCTATTTAGTTAGAAGTTCAAAGTTTATCATGTATTGAATAAATGAAAAAAATTAATATGGTTAATTTGTGATTAAAATTAGGAAGAAATATTAAAATATTAATAAGTAATTTTCATTAGAAAGAAAACAAAAAAAATTACAATATGTTAAAAAAAGAACAATATGTTAAAAAACAAAAACAAAAATAAAAATAAAAATCTTCTTCTTCTTCTTCTTCTTCTTCTTCTTCTTCTTTCTCTCATCCGCTTCTTCCATCTCACGGTTTCTCTTTTTCATTTCCTAAAGTATCCCTCACATCCTCTTAAAGCTCTTTTCAAGTTTTGCTGATTCAGCAGCCCGCTCCTTCATTTCATCAAAAAAAACAAGATTTTCAATTAACTTCGCAGTGATGGTTGATGGAAAGTTTGGAGGAATTGTCGCGTATGGAAATTTTGGAGGAGTTGACATAGTGAAACAGGAAATTGAAAGTAGATAAGATATTTGATGATTTTTTTGATTTGTGAATGGCAATCATGTTTATATAGTGGTCTCTTGGAATATGAAGGGCTGTCACTTTGGAAACATAAGACATGCGTGCATTTCATTGTTATTATGATAGTTTTATTAAAGGCTGCAGTAACTTTGAAAACCGAAGAGATGCGTGCATTTAAATTACTGTACCAACTTGGATTACTGCAGTAATCCAAGTTGCTGGACAAGTAATGGATAATTATTGGCCCTAGTAAATGGATTACTGACCTTAGTAATTCATTATTGCAATAGCAACTTGGATTACTGGCCCCAGTAACCTATATTACTGGCCCCGCAACATGGATTACTGGGGTCAGTAATCTAGATAACTAGGGCCAGAAATGGATTACTGTGGTAAGCAATCTGGTCCTAGAAATGAATTACTGGGGCCAGTAATCCGTTATTTCACTAGTAACATGGATTACTGTAGCCAGTAATCTGGTTTACTTACCCCAGTAATTATGGAATTTCCTTGTTTCAGATTTCAGATATAAAAAATAACAAGCAAAAATTCAAAATAATAAAATAAGAATGGAACAAATACAAACTGCAAACCAAACTTAATTTTGATCATCATGTTCATCTTATTTATAAGAACATATATAGATCATCAATTGGAGTCATCAACATCAACATCATCCTGATCCTGATTCTCATCGTCGCTTAAGAGGTCATTGTTATACTCTTCTGCATCGTCTGAGTCGTAATCCTCTTCATAATCGTCATCCTTGTTGGAGTAATCATCATCGGGAATATCTATTCGTGGTACTATACTGAAGTCGATATATAAAGTAGATATGGGAATACATATCGCATCAGGTTCTTGATAGGGTTCTTGTACTTCATACAATGGAGTGGCGGTTACGTCCCTTGCAAGTGTGGTCTCACTGTATGTACCTTTATGTGACATCAAGTGAACGACTTTCCATCCCTCACCAGCCGACAGATCATCTATATAGAAAACTTGGCTTACCGTCTTAGCAAGAATAAATAGAAAGTCGTCGTACCAACTGGTATTCCTTAGTTCGACAAATAAAAGCCCATGATCACACTTTGTGCTGCCGGGAACATCAGGGTCTATATTGTACCATTTACACATAAACAATACAACTGGTATGCCTTACACATAAACAACACAACTGGCATGCCTTCCGCATACTTTAGTTCGACAGCAGCCTGCAGAATCCCGTAGTATGTGATGTTACCAGCCGTTACCATCACTCCACTATGCTGAGTCTTTTTGATCTGGTCTCGCTAATGATAGACATACTTGTCACCATTTATGTCACACTGTGAATAAATGGTGCAACGCATAGGCTTAGATGCCAGAATCTATACCTCCCAGTTGTATTTAAGAGCACCTTTACGTTGCAGATTGTGCATCTGTATAACAAAATATATGGAATATCAGTCAAATGCATGCAACAAATACAAATAAGTTAAGGTTTAATGTTTACCCACTTAGGAAAATGGTCAAGAAACGACGTTATACTCATCACCAGTCCCGTTTGAAGCTAGATCAACAAATTGATTGCGATGAATATATATGTACCATTGTGTTTTGGTACAGTTTTTCATCACACACTAGTGAGCAGTCGCGATTTATGCACTCCTCAGGCCAGCGGTCCTGATGCAACAGTTTGGCTTCACAAGATCGAAAACAACTGAGATGTTCCACCAAGGTGCTTCTGGCATGATTTCATCATTTGCATTAGGATCTTCGAGATAGTTATTGATGTATGTCACACACTCATGTTCCTTCGGCAATACACCCCTCTGGGTAACGTTTGTTTTCGACATCTTTCTTAAATTCGTCGAGCTGCCTATAAAATTGCACAGTTATATAGTAAATATATAGATAATTATAAATAGTGAAAAATAATTCATATCTTTCAGTGGAAAACATCCAGGCATAATGTACGGGATCGGTGAGTAGGACCTGTTGGGGTAGGTGGATGTAGAGATGGACCATGATGGTAAAGAAAATTGGCGAAAAGAACATCTCCAACTTATAGAGAATTATGGAAATATCGCTATGTATCTTGCAAACGTCCAATTTTTTCAATTCCTAGGTGCATATCATCTTGAAAAATCTAGACAACTCTGTAGCGCATCGGCGAAGTGACTTCCCAAATATGGCCGGATGACCACCGAAGAACACGCTGAAGCATGACATAACAATTGTGAGTCTTCAGTCTGTAGAATTTTTTATCAGAGACTTTGACCTTATTCTTTAGGCTTCCCGTATAACTTCTTAGATACTTAACAATCGCAATATAATCAAATACGGCCTTTTAATCCTAAGGTCGAACTGTGTATTCAACTTGAGGTAGCATCACTTATCTTGACGGATCTTTTTTCGCCCAAAGCTTGCTGCATATGCCCATCTTCTCTAGAGTTGCGCAAGATTTTGCATCATCCTTATTATTTGCATCAAGACCTAGAACAGTGACGAAGATGTCGTTGCAGACGTTTATTTCGATGTGCATGACATCTAATGCATGTCTCACATTAGATGTAATCCAGTAAGGCAGCTCCCGGAATATACTGACGTGAGTCCAACACAGTCCTTTTTTAGGTTCCTGAAAAGATGGATGCAAACTCATTAAAACTTAATCGAAATTACAAACTCAGTACAACATCATGTATTAAGAGGCGTAACTGTTTGAGATCGTTATGCGGATGCGTCGATTGAAGAGGGTATGAATGCTTAATGGTTGTTACATAAACCTATCTTGCAGACATAGTTGGTGGGACAGTTCTGAACTCTTGCTTACCATTAAATGCAGTCAGCTGCGTCTAATAGTGGTGATCTAAGGGTAGCCATCTACGCGAGCCCTGGTACGACATTCTTCCATTATTGTGCACCGCATCAATATCCTCCAAACAGATGGGACATGCATTCTACCTTTTCGTTTGAATGCCTCCCAACATCCCTAATCTTGGGAAGTCACTTATAGTCCACGTCATGGCTACCCTCATGTTGAATGCCTCTTCTCAGTATCGATCCCAAGTCGGACGGTAGAGCGAGATGAACGTTTCTGAAGTCTAACACAAATTACGGATATGACCTAAAAATAATAAGACAAAATTCAATACTCGAATATATAAACAATTTATTAATTTTTGTATATATATATACAAATACAAACTATAAATATATACTTCATTTGTCGAAATCCTTCTATGTTTCCCCATCCACTAGGTATCTCAGAAATTCAGGATCTTTTGCTATTTTTTCTCCGTGTCACCGCATTTCCTTTGTAATGCATTTGCACATGTATAGACGCTGCAACATCGGTGCCAAAGGGAAGTACTGAACAGTCTTTCGGGCAATTCACTTACCATTGCCTGTATCATCTTGTTCACATCTCAACTCACCGCAAATGGGACATTAATCTATATATGCACCCTTTTTGTAAAACAAGAAGCAACCGTAGTAACAAGCGTGGATCACTTCATAAACCATGCCGATCTTCTTTAAGGTCTTTTTTGTAACTGTGAATAAGTCTGGATACTTGTTTCTTTCGGGCAACAGATAATTCATTTCTGCAACCCACTTGTTGAAGATCATGTTCGTCATATTGCAACCCTGCTTTAACTGCAACGCTCTAAGCATAGAACACAACGCAGTCACTTTACCACCCTCGTATAGTGGGGTCATTGCTTCGTCTAAGAGACACTGATATGACATCATATTTTCTTTGATAACTGGATCAGCCTGAAATACGATGTCAACGCCAGGGGGAATGTATGATTCACGGAAGAGAAAAGCATATTGCACGGACGCCACAGTCGGGTTACTACAATGATCGACACTGTTATTTGATAATGCCGTGTACTATTGTATTTCTCGCACTTTACCATATAAGTACCATACGGTATACAACGGAATTATACCATTACTAGTGAAGTGGGCGTATATGTCATCCAAGCTTAGTCGTATACCCATGTTGTAACAAAGTTTGCAAGGACAAGGATACAATCCCGTCGCACTATTTCCATTCTCTCATACAAACATGCAAAAGTCCATTACCCCTACAATGAATTACGTTGAACCTCTTGAGCATTGCATCGAAGATTTATTCGTTTTTACTGTCATATAACAATATTTATTTTAAACAATAAATATATATTTTCAACAATAAACATATATTTTCAAATCTAGAAATCTACAAATTTATACTAAAATATTAGCATCCACTATCAATAATACTAACCAAGAAATCAAGTAGGGGCAACAACTAACAACAATATCATATATTTAACAATAAATATACATTTTCTACACAAATCTCAACATATATATAAACACACAAATTACTTAAAAATTAATATTAATAAGATATAAAGTACCTAAAGATCAAAAAAGCTTTTAATGAGTGAAATGATATTGATTTTCAGCTTCAAATCGCCTAAAAATCACTCTAAAACCTTCAAATCCTGAAAATGGAGGAGTTGTTTCTCTTTGAAGATGAAAAGACCTTTAGGTGACATAAGTATATACATGCGTCAGCTAAGAGTTAACATAATAAGACGTAGATATATAAGTCTGTCGCCTACGGGGCCAGGTCATACCTAGTTGACCATCAATTATAGTGTTGGTGGTCAAACGGTTTTAGGCGTCGTAGGTTGTGTCCTTCGTCTCCTAAAGTATTCTTAGATGACCAAGATGATACTTACGTCGCTTGGGTTTGTCCTAGGAGACATTGCATTATCCTACGTTGTCTAAGAAAAACTAAGGAGACGTATATGTTTCTTCGTCGCCTATGTTTATCCTAAGCGACGTAATATATTTACTATGTCGCCCAAACCCCCGATTGGTGTAGCGGAACTCTAGTTCAGCAATGGATTCTTTAAATTTCGTACTATAACTGATGTTCCACTACTGACTAGCATTTTTTGTAAAGCCAATGCACCGAATGAGTGTTTGGCCCACATCAATGGCAAATGCTCCAAATGAAGCTAGCTACGTGGAAGGTAAGATATTCACTTTTTCTACTTTCTTCATTTTAGTTAATTTATAATGTTCAATCACCATTTGGAAGTACTAAACTATAAACATTAAAGACTCGTTTGGTTCGAGTTTTGGGAATGGAATGGGCATCCTAGACTTCTGGAAAGTTTTTTTTCCTGGCATCTAGGATGCCTAGCCAACATTTGGTTCGAACATGAATTCTTCTTCCTTGAAACGTGAAATTACCTCTCTATATTTGGTTCAAACGAGAATATGAATGAAATACGTGTGAACTACCAAAATGTTTTTCATTTTATAAAATTTAAAGACAAGTCCTAATAATTTTACGAAGGTAAAACTTAAGTTTTTATTGTTAAAAACTATGAAAAGTTATCATATGTATTTAATAATAATAAAAAAACAAAAAGTTTAAAGACATTTTTTTTCCTTTTAAAGATAACATGAATAAATAAAAAAGTTGTTGTCTTGGTAAGTAAAAAATATATTTTGGGCTTAAGAATAAATCATAGAGTAATCCTCTATTTCCATCAATTTAAGGGGTGGGAACTTTGAAAAAACACTCCATTCCTGAACTGATGTATTCCTAGCGTAAAACTCGAACTAAATATTGGAATCTTCTAGAATGGAATATAACATTCTAGAAATGATTTGAAACTTGAATCAAACGAGGCCTAAAGTGATGGGATCTTTTGGGTGGATTTTTTACGCGTATTCCCTACTCTGTTTAGTTCCTTTTCATTCGTTACTTTCAATACTTGAGCAAACCTCAAGGTTTCCGATGTTCCATTTCCTTGTGGCTACAAACTTTTCGTTGATATTAGGACTGGGATTTGAAATGTTCTAAATTCAGCTGTTTGTATATCCTATTTATGTTGTAGCATCATTTTTACTGCCTAGTATTCATTGGTGGTTGCTAATATTTAAATAATTTCTTGAGTTGAATGTTTTCTTTCTTTTTGCCAAGGTAACATTGCAAACTTAATCACCATCATTCATGCCAACAAGATTCCTGATGATGGCACCCAAGAAAATCAAGGGTTGATGATATGCTGAGGTTTCTTTTTATTTTTGTTTGGCAATTTTGACTAAGACAAGTTATTTTGTAAGATGTATTTCTTTTATAAAAAAAATTCCCTGAATTCAACGTTACTTGACTAATTTATTGTTTATTTTTAATTATTCTCCGCTTCCCCAAAACTTTTGCACTTGCACGGTTGAATGGTAAACTCACCCCTCCAAAGTGTCTAGGCGTTTAAAAGGTCATTGTGAGATTGCACAAAGTTGATATTGATTGGATTGCTTAAAGGCACATTGCACTTAATAAATCAACTTTTTAAGTTCTGTTTGATAGTAACACGAAAAATGAAAGAAAAATAACTAATTTGGGTAAGAATATAGAAAATAAGTTGAAACAGATAGTGAGATACTATTCATCTCATTTCATTTTGTGAGTATAAGTTCTTCATCTTCCTTTAATGTTTTGAAAAATAAAATTCTCCTCTATTACCCAAAGAAAAAAATTTCATGGAAAAAGATAAAAAGTAAGAGTTAATCTAACCAAATTTCTCAACTTATTTTTCATCTTCTTATCAAAATTAGTTATTTTTATTTTTATTTTTTATGTTTTTTATTAAACGGAGACTTAAAGTAAATATCTAGTTGGAAAACTAGATGGTTTAATGTGATCTCTAATTATTATTTTTGTTTGATCCTGGAATGTTAGATCTAGCAATAATTTTAGAGGGGTAGATTAGGTTGTATGTAGTCTTCCAAGAAGTCCCCTTTTTCTAATTCGCCAGACTCAAACTCAAATAGAATAACTAGTCTTTAGCTATTTAAAATGGGAATTATTCTAAGGTATGTTTGAAATTCATGGGTTGATAGAAGACAAAAGGGAAAATATGTGAATATAGTAGCGATTGCATATTTTGGTTGGAATATTGGGAATGAAATGGATATCTTAAATTCTAGAAATTTTGGATGCCTTAGTGATATTTGGTTTTGACATAAATTCTCTCAACGTTGAATTACCTTCTTTGTATTTGGTTCAAACATAAATTTTAATGAAATAAGTGTCGATTACTAATGTCCTTCCTTTTATAAAATTAGAATTTTGGTCATAACAATTTTACGAAGGTAAAAAATAAGTTTTTATAGTTAATAACCGTGAAAAGTCGTTATATGTATTTTAATAATAAAACCAACAAAAATAATAATAAAAGATTTTGTTTTTTTTTGAAAAGGTTATAAATGGAAAAAAAAAAAAAGAGAAGGTTTTCTTCACCAATAAAAGGATTATTTTGATGTTAAAGAGAAAATATAAAAGAAAATACGTAGTAATTCTCTATTCCCATTTATTTAAGAGGAAGGATTTTGCATGAATGCATCATACTAAAAATGATGCGTTTTTAGTCTTCAACCCGAACTAGACACCATAATCTTTCTAAAATAAAATGTAGCATTATATGAAAATTTTAAAATAAAAACCAAACGAGCCCTTAATTTTACTTTTTAAATTATTTCTTATTTTAAAGTTCAACACTCGTATTTGACCATCTTAAAAAAGCTCAGTCATGCAAATTCTCAACTTGCCGGCTCATTTTCTAGCGTATTCCAATTAAAAGGCTTGGGCGTTAAAATCTCTAAACTTCTCCGTCTACTTTTTATTTGGGTTTTTTTTTTTTCTTTTTCTTCTTGTCTGAGTTATGGTCCTCCAAAGTAATTTTGATATGTATTTGGTTGGATTTTCTCCCCCACAATTATGGACCGCTCATATTTATAATTTAATCTAAAAAGGACACTAATAAATTCAAAGTATGCATTGATTCTTTCCTTTTCGTGCTCCTTCAGCTTACTGTGTAATTAACTGCTACGCGCTTTGTCAAAGAAACTCTTTATTTCACTTTCACTAGCTGATGAGCTATTTTCACCTTCACTACCAATCTTCCTCTTAATTGCAATATTATTTAAGAATGGCCCATTTAGGCCTCCTACTAATTAAAGTTACATATTTTTTTTTTACAATTTGATTTATGTATACAATCTCATTTTTAACTAACTTGTATCTTCATTGAAATCTTTTTTTAGTACTTTCATTAGTAACATTTACGCTAGTTAACAAATGCAATTACGTAGTATAGTCGGGCATTTTATCCCACACTAGCGGTGCACAACCCCCCACAACCGGTTTTCACCACCAAAAAAACTGATCCTCGATCGTTAATGCCCCATCGTCCTGGGCCGGCCGCTTCTAGGGTCGCACCCACTGCACTGTTAACTCCACCGGAAACTTCTCCTGCCTCACCGTTGACTTCATCAGAAAGTCAAACTGTTAACTTAAGTGATTAAGTGGTATAGTCTATATATTTGCGAAAAATGGTTCTTCATCAAACACGTATCGTGCTGATTGTCATTATCATTACAATTTTCATTTCTTTGTCCACCGAAGCGAGTAGCTCAACCTGCAATCACTACTGCGGAACTGTAAGATCAAATCGGACTCGAGTTCCGTATCCGTTTGGATTCTCAGCCGGATGTCCAATCGAATTGAACTGCAGCAGCAACGGAGACATCCTAATCGGCGAGTTCAAAATTCAGAACTTCACCAATGATTATATCCTGATCGATCTACCTGCACTATGTAACCGTTCGATCCACTTGATCAAGCAACTCATCAACCACAACTTCGCGCTGACGTGGAGGAACAATCTCTTGTTACGAAACTGTAGTTCGGTTATCTCCAGTTGTTTGATTCCGTCGTCGAGTTTGGCGGAGAGATGGTTCCCGTCACAGGGATGTGAATCGAGGAGTAACGAGAATATAAGCTGTTATTCGGAGGGTTACAGAGGGATTGCTTATATGGATTATGATAACTTGACGAGGAGTACTTGTAGTGTGTTGTTCTCGTCGATTGCTGTTGATTTGAATAATGGAACGAATACGAATCCGGCGTTGTCGTTTCAGAGATTGGAGTTGGGGTGGTGGGTGAACGGCACAGAGTGTAGGTGCGGGAAGGATGCGGTTTGTGTTATGGTTTCGCCCCCCGCTGGAGGGGAGGGGTATCGGTGCCGGTGTAAGGAAGGATTTGATGGCGACGGTTTTGTCGACGGCAATCGTTGCCGGAAAGGTTAGTACATGTCCCCCGGAATTTACTCGCATTTTTTTACTATTATTAATTTTTTTTTTATTGGTTTTGTTGGATGGTCTGATTGCCTTTTGACTCATCGCAGATGTGCATGGTTGAAACGCGTGGCCGTGTGGCCCGGTTGTTATATTGTATGAATGTATGATTGTATAATGTATCTCCACTATTAAAGGAGGGTAGTCAGTAGTCACGTTCCCGAAATAATAATTTATTTGTTGAACTATAGTATTATTTTTAAAAAAAAATTATTGTATTTTTATAAAATTGTATATTATTTTAGTTGTAATGCTGTCTTTAATTAAAGGTGTAATTATTGATATTATTTAAAAAAATTGCGCATTCTAAAGCAACTTTAAAGACACAAAAATTGATGAAAAAGTGTCTCTAAAAGTTGTTTTTCATATGCTAAAAGATAAATAAAAAAATGTTCTTTATTTTGAAAAGAAAATTTAGTTTTTGTTTAAATTTTTTTAACCAATTTAAAAAATTCATGAGAAAAACTCAAAACATATTCACAATTGATCTTATTTTATAGATCTCGATGAGTAGGTTTTAAATATATATTTTTTTAATTATCTGATTTCGATTTTTGGATTTAAAATTATGTTGTCTTAAAATTTTTATAAGAGAGAAAGTAAAGTGAAGTGAATTTTGGGATGGGTGGAATAAAATTGGCTTTTTAATAAAAAGCAATTTTTTTTTTGTTTTGAACCAAAAAGGGCCTTAGGGATTCAAATTTTTTATTTTAAGTATGACGAGAAGATCTCTTCGCTACTCGATATAAACACAATCATATGTTTTTAAAATATTTTTATTTAAAATTTTATGTAATATTGGATAAAATATTACACATGCATTACATTTGTTCCGGGTTCTAATATTAATAAATTGCACTTGATTTTAAAAAAATATAAATCTAAACATAATAAATGATCAATTTATCAATTTGAGAAAGAAAGAGAGGATAAAGAATGCCAGTTCTCAAGTTAGCAAAAATATAAAGTTGATTTTGGAAATTAAAGCCTACTTTTTTTTTTTTCAATTAATATATGAAGATACCATTCTCATTGATGAACTGGGACAACATAAAGTTATTACAGATCACAAAAATAGCTATGTTTACTTTGATACGACTGGGTGCAAGGTGTTATTTGTACATATGTTGTTGTATAACCTATTTACTACACTTAGCATATCTTTATAGACCGTTGGATATGTCCCTGATAATTCTCATAGTTAGCGAAAAGAAATTATATTAATGAAGTCAAATATACAACAAATAATAAAGGATAAAGTCAAAATACTAAATTCCAACAAACTTAAAAAGATAAGGATTGTACGAGCTTGCTCTACTTTATATCTATGTTAATAAACTAATGTAGGATGTACAAAATTGATTAATGGACCAGAATTACTTTATACATATCTTCTAGGATTTTCTCTTCTAATGTATTAGGGCTCCCCGCAAAATTTAATCTTGATTTCTTCATTTTTCCTTGCTGGCCGCAATCCTAAAGTATATCTTCCACGAAAGACTAGACGATCATTGAAGCTTGGGTTAATTCTCGGTGGAGGAATAGCGGCACTCTCAATTTTGAGTTACGTGGTTTTCCGCCGATGGCAAAAAGCTGGTTTAACCCACACCAAGTCATTCCTACCATCACATATTCGGCGCTTTTCACTTGCTGAAATTAAATCTGGTACTAACAACTTCGACAACAACCTTGTGATTGGCGTTGGAGGATTTGGCAATGTGTATAAAGGCTGTATAGACAATGGTGCAACTACCGTTGCGATCAAGCGTTTGAACGTTTCATCTCATCAAGGAATTCGTGAGTTTGAAACAGAGATTGAAATGCTATCCAAACTACGACATCTTCATCTTGTGTCCCTAATTGGATGCTGCGAGGATAATGGGGAAATGGTATTGGTCTATGATTATATGGCTAATGGTACTTTACGAGCCCATCTTTGCAACCCGAATAATCCTCTATCATGGAAGCATCGCCTTCAAATATGTATCGGATCTGCGCGGGGACTGCAATACCTTCATACAAGTTCAAAGCACAAAATTATTCACCGCGATGTGAAGTCCACCAATATTTTACTAGACGAAAGATGGGTAGCAAAGGTCTCCGATTTTGGTTTGTCTAAGACGGGACCCACTGGTTTGTCTCACACCCACGTGAGCACCGTGGTTAAGGGTACTTTTGGGTATTTAGACCCAGAGTACTATCAACTACAAAGATTGACAGATAAGTCTGACGTGTACTCGTTCGGGGTGGTGTTATTCGAAGTGTTATCCGGTAAGCCAGCAATTATTGAAGACATACCAGAAGAGCCAGTGAATTTGGCCGAATGGGCTCGGCGCTGTTATAAAACGGGGACCATTGATGAAATTATTGATCTTCATGTACGAGAAGAGATTGCATCGAAGTGTTTAAAGAAGTTTGTCGATGTAGCTTATAGTTGCATCCAAGAACAAGGGATCAATCGACCGTCGATGAGTGACGTGGTTTTGAGTCTGGAGCTTGCGTTGCAACTTCAAGAGGCTGCTGAGAATATGAGTGCTAATGGAGATGCGCTTGAGACCATGGAAAACTTTACTAATCTGCCTTTCCATCTTAGAGAGGATGCCTCGACGGAGCATAATGAGAGCTTGCTTAGGTTGATTGAATTAGATAGCAACTCTATAAGTAGTGTCTCATTATTGAGTAACAATTGATGTATTTAAATAGCCTCACAATTTGGAATGAATATAAAAAAAAATGGCTCAATTATACTCAATTTATACTTAATTGAGGTTATACATGTTAGTGATATAACAATTCCCCCCCCCCCCGTGTAGTGGGGTGGCGATTCGGTGGGATTAATGGAGCTTTTCACTTATTTTTGTTTTAAAGAAATATGTTTGTTTATGTTTGAATCATGAGAAATATTCTTTTCTTTAACAAATTCTTAATGCCGTTTTTAGAAAGAAAAAAAAACTGAAATATTATATTTATAATATATATAAACATAAGATCGGCTGCTAGCCATGGTGCTAAGCCCCCTCCTACCGCTTAACAAACAGCTAGATCTTTTGAGAACATTGATAAATGTAGTCTGGCATCTACATTCAATTCTTAATGCCGTTTTTAGAAAGAAAAAAAAAAACTGCAATATTATATTTATAATATATATATAAACATAACATCAGCTGCTAGCCATGGTGCTAAGTCCCCTCCTACCGCTTAACAAACAGCTTGATATTTTAAGAACATTGATAAATGTAGTCTGGCATCTACATTCAATTGAACCTTTCAACAACTAAGTATTGATTGTACTGAATGAGACGGTTAAATAAAAAATAATAATAATTAAAAATAAGTGTACTGTGTAAAATAGCATGAAAAATAATAAGAGTGCAAATGAAAAAAAAATACATAAATCAAATTTTATAAATGAAAGATAAAATTTGGAAATAACTTAATATGACATAACTAATAACCATCATTCGACATCAAATGCGAAAACAGATGTTCAATGTCTAAATAGTTGCCAAAAATATATATTTACATAAGTTTATTATACAAAGGCGTATGAAAAAATCACCCTGGAAAACATTTGAAGAGTTGACATTTGAAGATTGGATCAACTGTGGTTATCCTTTGTCTTGAAATTTTTTATGCACTTTTATATTCACATTGGATCTTGATTATAGATACTAATTAGTACAAAATTATAAATTTTATTAAAATCAAGAACAATCGTATTCACTTCTATCTTTTACTTTATTACCCTCCATTCATCTCCAATCTCCTTCGAGCCCTCAATTCCATGTTCTTTTTACCTCATTCACTTTACCCCCGAATCATGAATTTACAAACCCAAATTAGAGCCTTGTTGGAGCTGTTCCATTCCGAAAAATCACACCCAAAATCCTTGTCTAACTTATCAAGCTCTTCGAATCACTATATCCTTTGCACAAGCTTGCAAATATTCAACTGAATATTGGAGCATTGCAAATATTTAAAAACAAATGGGTTAGTGTAAATAACAAGTCCCTTTCTGCTGAATTTGGTATGGATGAAGTTGAAACCAGGGGTGATTCGAATCGGGTTAGATTTTAGCCCAACGACGGGCACTTTTGCAGCAATTATGAGAGAGCGAAAAAAAATGCTACAATTTCTTAGGGACGCCTTTCAATAAGGTAATTACTTTGAGAGGGTTAATTCCTTTATATATTACAGTGGGCACAAGATTGCCTTAATTTATTTGATAATAATACACTTGACATTGTGCATTCTACACTGTTTCTTGATGGGTGGATTGGGATTGGGATGCTGGAGTTTGTTTTGTTTGACTGGGACAAGGTCCTTAGGCCTAAGGGTATCCTTTGGGTGGACAAGTTCTTTTGTGAAAAGAAAGTTTTTTGCTTTTATTACATTCAAGAAAATGTGGCTTTTGACTTTCCAATAATGTTTTGTGTTTTTATTATATAATTACAAGTTTGTGTTTCCTTCATGGAAATCTCTTAGAATTCTGTGTTTTTATTACAAGTTTGTGCTTCGTTCATGGAAATTTCTCAGAATTCTTTGTTTTATGTTTTTAAGCTTTCGTTAGTTTTCAAGGGATCAATTTTGAGGTACAATTTATTTCACCTTAATTTTTATCGTTTAAAAAAGTTTGAAAATCAAACTTCCTTTAATTTGGAACAATTAGTATTTGGTCCTTGATTAAACTATTTTTAAGGATGCAATCCACAAATTTTTTTTTGGTAAAAGTAGGTGGGGTAGCATTAGAATCCTTGTGCTCGTGGAGGAAGCACTCTTTATGCTAGTGAGAAGTATAATGTCATTTTGTTTGCGTTTAAGATATATTGTTTCCTTTTTTTCAAGTGGACAGTTTTTTTTTAAAACTAAAAAGGTGCCTCCTCTTTTGAAGGTAAATTTAGTATAGTGAAAATTTTCATTAATCTTTTCTAAAAATATAAATAAAAAAAATTAACCAAGTTTTATTTTAAAACTAGTTCAGCTCGTGATAAAATTCTGGACCCGCACGAGAACTACATGCCAAGGATCTAACTACATCCCGAGTGTAATATCTACACACATATTCTATTTTACTTCATTTTCATGTACAAGTTTTACATGTATTACTCGAATAGAAGTGATTTAAAAAAACAATAATAAATATCGTTGCGGTCAAGAGTTATATTATCCTCATTATTAGCGTGTTTGAATTACATAGCTTACTCCATAGTGTAAATCAATTTTGTATTTTTTTTTGTAAAATAAAAACCCATAAGGCCATATCCACATGTTATGCTAAAAATGTAGACTAACTTGTTAAATTTAGCCTACCATTTACAATGAATTTGCACTGAAAAAGAGAAAGAAAATGGTAAAAATGCCACAGAAGATGAATTGAACATCGTTTCTTCCATCGAACAGTTGCATCTCAACGGTACAAAATAATCAAAAAAGAGACTAAGCACAAAATGTCGTTTGAGGGTGCCCCTTGTAAAGTCTATATTTTGGTTGGCTTTATTCATTCAACAAAAACGCGTTTACTTGTAAGTTGTTGAGTCACTCGAGATTAAAATCTAAAGAACAACAAGAAAGCCAAGCTACCGAAGAAATGCATTGAATGATTACATTAAGATAGATACGGTGATCATTGGCATTTAAATTTGATTCTTTCTAAGGCGGTTATTTTCATTAAAGCTAAATTCAAACATTGAAGGATTACATCAAAATAGATACGATGAGCCTTAGCATTTGAATTTGACTCTTCCTAAGGTGGTTGTTTTCATAAATGCTAAATTCAAAGTGTTTTTGAATCAATCTCATAAGTTTTTAAAGCTTTCAAAGAATTTTGGAAAAAAGTCAGATTCAGATCAAAATAGCGGTCAAGTTGGACCAGTCCGGCATGCAAATTTTCTAGAAAATTAAAATCCTCAATTCGGACAGGTACAAGTTCTATGTTTGGATCCGTTCGGCAGTATTGATTCCATCTTTAGTTTTAAAGGAGTGGACCGGTCCAACTTTTGCTAACTTAAATCGGTTCGGCGTCTAATTTTTGCACACGGATTTTTATCGCAGATTCCCTTTTTAAAAACAAGTTTCCTATTCCAAAAAGGATTTTAACTTATGCTTTTATGCTATGATTAAAACATTTTCCTAAAGGGAGTTGGTCTATATATTTTTATATAAAAGACCATAGGGTAAGGGAATTAAACACACCTTTTATACATATGTTTTGAGAAAGTTTTTTAAATCTTAAAGAGATATTGAAACCTCAAAACATAAAACCGCTTTAGGGCTTTTAATTTATGCCAAAGCAAGCGTTCTATTTTTAAAGAACAAATCGGATTCCAAAGTGCGTGTGATTTGCAAACGGAGTTGAAGAATGGTGCAATACCGTAGCGAGTGATTCGTTGTAAACCTATTCATGCGATTCAGATAAGAGGAGTATACCCGTAGAAGGTGGAGGCTGTTGTAGGTGGCTTTTGTAATTTAAGTTGTTTAAGTTTGTATGATTTGAGATTAATTGAGTCTGTAAACTTTTGTACATATAGTGGATTGTTGGGGGATTAGTCATACACTCTAGAGATACCTCGTTAATTCTGATGTTTGCTTATCTGTTTAATTACTTTATTAACTGATGCAAACAAAAAAAGATTAAATAGTTTTTTTAAAATTAAAATCCATAAACTTTTTTTGAGATTCTAACCTCCAAATAACAAACCTAAGATTAATTAATTTATTTTCGCACGCATACCCACAAGTTTTTCACTCCTCAGACGACATATTAAACATCGTCTGAGGATATTTATAAAAAAATAAAAATAAATATTATGTTATGAATATCGGCTCACATCACACGACACAATGAACATGGCTAAGGTATATATTTGTGGGAATCTATATTTACCTTATAGTTACCATTTTGGATCCCCTATTACCAATTTATTTTTACCAATGCATGGTCAAAATTGCTAAAAATTGCTTATCTTAACACCTGTAGAAATGTCTTAAGGGTAATATTGAAAATCCAAAAATCTGACTAATCAAATTTTATTATTTGTGTTCTTTTTACATGGATTGGGGAGAAAGGGGTTGGACAGCAAGGAAGAGACAAACTAACCAAATGAACCTTGTGTTTTGCTCTATCAAAATCTCAAGGAGGAATTCACTCACTCATTACTACACTATGCCAAGAAGAGGTTTAGGAGACGCACACAAATAGAGTCCGTCTCCTAAGATACTTCTTAGGCGACGTACATTATTGTACGTCTCCTAAAACTACACTTAAGTGACGCACTACTAAATCCGTCTCCTAAGTATCCTCTTAGGCGACGTACCAATATCATACGTCTCCTAAACCTAAACGTTTTAAGCGACGCACTACTAAGTCCGTCTCCTAAGTATCGTCTTAGGCGACGTACCAATATCATACGTCTCCTAAACCTAACCGTTAGGCGACGAACTTATAAAGGTAGGTCGCATAAAGGTTATGGTTCTTAAGCGACGCTCATTGACCAATGTACGTCTCCTAAGAGGAAACTTAGAAGACGCACATTGGTCAATGTGCGTCGCCTAAGAGCCCTAAATTTCAAACAAATTTTTTAATATTCAAAAATTCAAAATTCACTTAGGAGACGCACTTTGATCAATGTGCGTCTCTTAAAGTTATTTTCCCCCTTAAATTTTCAACAAAATTTTAAAATTCACTTAGGAGTCGCACGTTGATCAATGTGCGTCGCCTAAGTCCACTAAATTTCAAACAATTTTTTAAATATTCAGAAAATTAAAAATTCACTTAAGAGACACACTTTGATCAATGTGCGTCTCCTAAAGTTATTTTCCCCCCTAAATTTTCAACAAAATTTGAAAATTCACTTAGGAGACGCACTTTGATCAATGTGCGTTGCCTAAAGTTATTTCTCCCTCCGAAATTTTCAACAAAATTTTAAATATTCGAAAAATTTTAAAATTCACTTAGGCGACATACTTTGATCAATGTACATCTTCTAAAGTTATTTCCCCCCCTAAATTTTTAATAAAATTTAAAAATTCACTTAGAAGACGCACTTTGATTAATGTGCGTCGCCTAAAGTTATTTCTCCCTCCAAAATTTTCTGCAAAATTTTAAATATTCGAAAAATTTTAAAATTCTCTTAGGAGACGCACGTTGATCATTGTGCGTCTCCTAAACTTATTTTCCCTCCTAAATTTTCAACAAAATTTTTAAATTCACTTAGGAGACGTACTTTGATCAATGTGCGTCACCTAAAGTTATTTCTCCCTCCGAAATTTTTAACAAAATTTTAAATATTTGAAAATTTTAAAATTCGCTCAGGAGACGCACTTTGATCAATGTGCGTCTCGTAAAGTTATTTTCCCCCTTAAATTTTTAACAAAATTTAAAATTCACTTAGGAGACGTACATTGGTCAATGTGCGTCGCCTAAGTCTACCAAAATTTTAAACAAATTTTTAAATATTTGGAAAATTCAAAATTCACTTAGGAGACGCACTTTGATCAATGTGCGTCTCCTAAAGTTATTTTTCCCCCTAAATTTTTAGCAAAATTTTAAAATTTACTTAGGAGACGCATTTGATCAATGGGCATCGCCTAAAGTTATTTCTCTCTCCCAAATTTTGAACAAAATTTTAAATATTTTAAAATTCACTTAGGAGACAAGATTAGAAGGCCTTACAATCATATGGATGGCCTTACAAATTTTGAACAAAATTTTAAATATTTTTTAATTTTAAAATTCACTTAGGAGACATTAGAATGCCTTATAATCATATTAAGAGAAACATTAAAGAACTAGTCAAATGAAAGGATATATTATATTTAGCTGTACAAATAAAAGTATGTAATAATATCATGTTACTCATATTTTAATTAAAAATATTAAAATCTAGTAAATATGAGGGACTTAAAGCCCGAACTTAAATCATTAATATTTTATTAAACTTTAGGGTCAAATACCCTCTTATATCAAAATGATTATTGAGACATTTTTTTTGGAACTTCAAGTCTAAAATAACAAACCAGGAACTTTAGATCCAAAATAATGACATAAAATTTCAGATCTAAATTTACGATTAAAGAACTTTAAGTAAGTAATTATGATTAGAGAACTTCAAGTTTCATAACAAATATTGGTATTTTACGAATTTTCAAGTCTAAAATAATAATTATGAAATTTAAGTTTCAAAAGTATAAATCATGAACCTTCAGGTCTAAATTATTTATGTTAAACATTCTCTCTTCTTTGATTTATTGAAAGTCAATAATCTATAACAAAATATAAATTAAGGAAAACAGATCCGTATATCCAAATCCAATCCGAACCAGTTAGGCCTTTGATTAACAAATCAGATATAAATTTATGTTAATCCGATTTGTTTGCAATATGATCCTATCCAAGACGCATTTATTCTTAAATATACACAATTATTCTTAAATGCGTTTCTGTTTCCATTAAAAATGAGAGACTATTTCTGAGTTTGTGTTATATACGTAGTGTACACCCCTACACATTTTATGCTTTGACGACTTTTAAGGATGACTTCTTTATTCGTTCATCACCTATACGTACAATTAAATAAACAAACTCTATGTTCATCAAATTAAACGCAAATAAACATATGTATATACATAGAGAACGCTAGGAATCAAATATCTAAATATATCTATATATATTTATGGTGTAAATGATTTTAATGCTAGAGTTTGTGTTGACTCTAATATACGATGGTAGTAATGAGAATGTGTTAAGTGCCATTAGTAGATTTTAAATATTAAATTTTGAAATTTTTATTTTAAGTTATAGCATTTTTAATGTAAACAAAATTCTTCATTATAGCATTTCTAATGTAAACAAAGAAAATATAAATAACTATGTCACTGATAATCAACGGCATTACATCTCGATTAAAATCGATTTTCAGCACTTGACTGTTGGAAATCGAGTGTCACTCACCGTAACAGTCAAAGCCCGATGGTAGACAAGTCTGTAACAGTTGTAATACGGTCCACAAGGGGGCAGGTTTCTTAGCCTTCAATAGTGTAGGCTTGGGCAAAGGATTAGAGACAAACAGGGCTATTGATGTTGTATTGTTATTATTTGTAATTCAATTGATCGGTTTTACTATTGTTGTAGATAAGTAATTTCTCCAACCAATGTGCGTCAAATAGAGTTTCCCCTTATTTGACATTTGAACACCCAAGAACCCTATTTGATAAAACACCCTATTAATGGCCTAGTCGCTCTTAGAATCGATTAGATCACTCGTTGTAGGAGGACCTTAAGTGATGCAGTAGGGGGAACACATGTTAAATATATATATATATAATCAAATCAAAACTTATTATATAAAAATAAGCGGTAAACACATGCTTAACTTCAATGAAATAATTTTTTATTTTTTACCTATTACAAGTTACATATTTTAAAAACTCCATTAAATTTTATGCTTAGCAATAAGAGGCCAAAGTAAAAATGTTGTCCAACTCTCATCCAATTTTTTCTTTTAAGATAAAGCTACTTTGAGGTTTTATTGATAATAAGATGAAATTAAATTAAAATGATAAAAAAATAATTTTTTTTTTTGAGAAATAAAAAAAATTAGTTAAGTAATTCCTATATCTCATACTTATTTTTGTAAATTGATATTTTTTGTATTTCTTTATCTTTTATGAAAAAAAAATTTATCACCCAAAAAACATTTTCTATAAAATAAATTAAAAAATAAAAAATCATTTTAACATATAAATAATAAATGAGTAAAATAAATATAAAAAATTAAAAATAAATTTAATTTTAAAAATTAAAAATTAAAAACTCTTAGGCGACATACTTAATATATGTATGTCTCCTAAGTGTAACTCTTAAGCGACACACATAAATTAGTATGTCTCTTAAGATTTTAAAATTTTTTTGAATTTTTCACGAAAAAAAAAGAGGGAAATTTTTTATTTGGAGGCAAAAAGCAAAAAGTTAAAACTACAAATTGGGGAAAAAAAATCCCCATTTCACAAAAACTAAAAGCAACTCTCATTCTCACACTCTCTCCGCCACTGGCCTACCTTCGCCTCTCACGGTCTCACTCCCAGTCTCTCCTCTCCTAGTCTCCCCGCCTCTCACTCATCGCCCGTCCTACTCCCGTCCTACGCAGGCCACCGCCCTCCTCCAAGATCCTCTGCTTGAG
Organism: Lonicera japonica; assembly: GCA_021464415.1. Classification (NCBI taxonomy): domain Eukaryota; kingdom Viridiplantae; phylum Streptophyta; class Magnoliopsida; order Dipsacales; family Caprifoliaceae; genus Lonicera; species Lonicera japonica. The sequence continues at coordinate 127,878 of JAKCWG010000544.1, read as the reverse complement.
GTAAGACTCACCGCCACCTATTGTTTATCTCTTTGATGAGTTCTACTATTACATGCTTCTCATACCCTTAGCCCTCGGCCAATTTCATTGAGGATTTTGTAAATATTTGAGTCAAGTGGGTACTGAAGCTTTCTTGATTCTTCATGTTCTTGATTAGCCATTAATGATGACCGATTTTTGGATTGGTTTTGGGTAATGGGTTTGTGAGAAATAATGTTTTTGGTAATTGTTTGTGGAGAGGAGATGGAATTTGGAGCTTTTATTGGTATTGAGGGTGGGGGGTTGGGTTTATTGAAGAAGATAGAAAAAATAGAGGGACGGGGACGGGGACGGGTTTATGAGTAAAAAATTTTTGTTGAATAAATAAACTAGGTTAGTAAAATAAGTGAGTGATAAATTAGTTAAGTTATGCATTTTTGTGATTTAGTGTTAGAAATTTGGTACCAAATGCAAGCTTAGGTTCGGCTACTACTTAGAGGAAATGTTTCCGGTGGCGAGTCTACTTCCCGCCAACAGTAAAAGGTTAACGAAAATGTTTTTTTTTTATTTTGAGACTTCAAGTTTTTTTTTTTCTTTGAACATTTTGTGATTGTATATTTTGAGTATTTTGAGACTTTTATGAAATTTTGTGAATTACATTGATGTAGTTTTGTGAATTGTAATATGATTTTGTGAATTATGGTGTTTTAGAATTCGTTGTTATGTTTGTGAATTATATGGTGTTTTAGAATTCTTTGCTTGGGATTACATACTGTTTTTCGTGTAAAATGCAGTGTTATACATAAAAATGCAGTTTGGCTGCATGGGTTACTGTAATTTTAGCATTTCTTAGAATTATGGTCACTCACTTAGGCGACGCACATTGATCAATGTGCGTCGCCTAAGAAGGACCAATGTTCTATCTTAGGCGACGCACATTGGTCAATGTAAGTCTCCTTAGTGAGACTCTTAGGAGACGCACATTGGTCAATGTACGTCTCCTAAGCGGGACTCTTAGCAGACGCACATTGATCAATGTACGTCTCCTTAGTGAGACTCTTAGGAGACGCACATTGGTCACTACGTCTCCTAAGTGGGACTCTTAGGCGACGTACATTGACCAATGTGCGTCTCCTTAGTGAGACTATTAGGAGACGCACATTGGTCAATGTACGTCGCCTAAGAGTCCCACTTAGGAGACGTAGTGACCAATGTGCGTCTCCTAAGAGTCTCACTAAGGAGACGTACATTGATCAATGTGCGACTCCTAAGTGGGACTCTTAGGCGACGCACATTGGTCAATGTGCGTCTCCTAAGATCTTAGGAGACGAACACTATGAACGTCGCTTAAGATCTTCTTAGGAGACGAACCAATGTTTGTACGTTGCCTAAGAACTTAGGCGACGCAACTTAGGCGACGGCTCTTAGGCGACGGCTTGTTCGTCGCCCGACTCTTAGGAGACGCACATACTTAGCTTAGGAGACGGACAATGTGCGTCGCCTAAGAGCTTGTTGGGCCTAGTGCTAGAGAATTCATTAACTTATTCAGTCACCATAGGATAGAGATATATTAAACTAAAAAGAAAAGATGATAACAGTGGTGCCAACATCGAAGGAAGATACAACGCTCTCCACCGTTCCCTTCATGTACTTAGAGGTGATACTATTGCTGATGGTATTTCCTAGTGCTCATGTTTACTTATTCTTGTATATATCTACCATTTGTTTTTCCAAACACAATTTATTAGAAGTAATAATTTTTCATAATGGCCAAAAGTTTGTTCATGCTTTGAATATGAGTTAGGTTTTAGTTCATACTACTTCGAATGTTTTGAATTCCTCGTAATGTTCTTGCCTCCCCATAATCTAGAAAGAGTTTAATTACATGGTGAGTTATTTGTTAATTTTTGTTCCAAATCTTGACTGCATTTTCACTGTTATTTGAGATCTTGTTAAGAAGCTTGACTGGATGAATCACTGGAGATAAAAAAGCTTATGTCCACAAAAGTTACTCGACAGCCAAATGATAAGCCTGCCTTACGCCAACAGATGTAATTTTTGTAAAGATAATTTATTTAAGTACAATGTATTCTAGGGAGTTGTCTTGTCTCATAGTTTATCCTCTTTTTTTTTCATCATGGCCAATTTGTATAACTTGTAGTATTAGAAAGAACTTTTTCTCCCCCTTTATAATATTTTGATGGAACATGAACTATTATATATGGGCAAGTTAACCGTTGTCCAAAAGCAATATTAGTACTTTCTTTTTTGTTGACGTTCTTATTTGTTCCTTGATTATGATAATTGATGGTTTCTTTAATTGGAACTCTAGTTCAGCAGAGGATTCTTTAAATTTCGTACGATAACTGATGTTTCACTACTAATTAGCATTTTCTGGGTAGCCGTTGCACTGAACAAGTGTTTGACCCACATCAATGGCAAATTATACGAATGAAGCTAGCAACATGGAGGGCTACACTGGAGTTTTGTGATGAAAATTTATTCATTCATATCCCAAAAGAGAATATTATTAGCCTACGCTAGAGTCTGTGATGAAAATTTATTGATTCATATGCCAAAAGAGAAGATTACAAGCTTATATCTAGAGTTTGTAGTGATGAACTTTGCACGGTAATAAAGACCACTTAAACTTATGTGATTCACAAAACCTTTTTAAGGCACTTTTGGTTCGAGTTTTATCATTCCAATAATGCTACATTCCATTCAAGAAGGATTTTGATATTTAGTTCAAGTTTTGGGCTAGGAATGGAGTATTCCTTCAAGGTTTTCCCTTTTAAGTGGATGGGAATATATAATTACTCTAGGGCCAATTTGGAAAGCAAGAAAGGAAAAGTAAAGTTGATTTTCCTTCACCTATTGCCAATAAGTGAAGGAAAAACAACTTTGATTTACATGAAAGTATGTCTATAATTTTCCAACGACTTTCTCACAAGAAAGTTTTTCCTTGAAAATGTATCCTACAAAAATAGTAAAATTTTGTGAGAAAGTCCTGAGAAACTCATGCAATTATATATATATATATATATTATTTATAATTAGTTATTTAAAAAAGAACAAAATATTTCTTTTGAAACTAAAGAATAAAATAAATTGTTACTAAATCATTGTAATATTTATTTTAATATTATCGTAATAGCTATTATTGGAAAATTACACTTATTTGATAATCTTCATTTTCTTTATAAAAATTATAGATTTACTTAATATATTTATCTCAACAATTTAAATGTACAATTACTAATGTATTTAAAATAATTATAATTATTGTAAACATTAATTTATGTTAATGCTTATTGCACCATTTTTATTTTCCTATAATTTGAATAAACATATCTTTTAGTTAATATTATATTTTTAACAATTTATTATTATATTTTATTAAGTTAATAATTACTCGTAGCACATGTAGGACACATTTCTATTTTGTTATCCAAGGAAAATGACTTTCTTTTTCTTTCACTATTAGGCTTCAAGGGGCGATGCTCACTCTTCAAATGTATCTTTTTATTATTTTATTCAATGTGTTTGCATACAAACGTAAAAATATGCTTTACTTTAAAACTAAAAGTAAAGGAAAATATTTAAACAATCAAGTTTGAAGAGTCTCTTGAAGTGAGTTGGAGACCCATTACAAAAGTTGCTCTTCAAAATGCCACGTAAGTCTGCAAGCACAATTTTGAAGAGTATCTCTTGCACAACCTCTTGGAGATGCTTTAATACTTGAAAAGTTAGATTCCCACTCTTCAAACTTATAGACTTCATTTGATAGCACATGAAAAATGATAATAAAAACAATTAATTCAGGCGAGAAGATGAAAAATAAGTTGAGGGATGTGATAAGATACTTTCCATCTTATACTCATATTTCCTCCATCATCCTTTATGTTTTATGGAAAAATTTCTTCAACACCACCCAAACAAAATCTTTCTATGAAAAAAGCCAAAAAGTACGAGTTTATGTCACCACACCCCTCAACATTTAAAACCAACAATAATTTATCCAATATCTTGTTTAGAAAACTAATCCATTAACTCAATATAAACTTTAAGACAAAACCATAGTCTAATTAAAAATTAAGCAATATGCCTGTTTAACTATCTTTGAAAAATAAAGTGAATAAAGCAGATCAGTCAAAATTGGGTGCATCCATTGACTGAGCAAAGTCCTTCTTACCACTAAAGTATGCGATTGTGAAGTTGACATCAGTTTCATTATCTTATCCATTCATAAAGTGATATTCTTGTTCTTTAGATTCTCGATATTTCTTGTAATTGGCTGCTACTTTAGCACTTGCATGACAGTTCTTATACCAGTGCCCAGCAACTTCACACCTGTAACATGGCTCATCGCCAACTCTTTCCTTTTTGGCTAGAGGGTTCTTAGGTGCATTTTGTATCTTGTTTCCTTGGCCATTAAATCCAAATAGTACCATTTATTTGCCATTCTTTGAAAGAGCCTCCATTATTCCCACGTTCCTTTACATGTTGTGCATTGTTGCTACGTGAGTAGGGATAAGCATGACCAACCCCTTTTGCATTGCGGTTATTTCCACTTTTCATTTTCCCATAGTTAGCTTCGAAAATTCTTTTTGTCCAGACAGGCCTAGCATTGTTATTAAAAAGAACATCATAATGCCTTTCAACCACTTGTAGTAGGTTGATCAGCTTATTAAATGTTGTTATTCTTTTGTTTATCATACTCGAGCCCATATTGATTCGCTAGTATAAGTGATCTTCTGTAATATGTTTTCCACAGAAGTTGAGACGTGTCTTTTGGCGCAACATGCCCTTGTTGAAGTCGTTGACCCTTTTATAATCAAGTAAGCGGATTTCATTCCACTAAACGGTCAATTTTTGAAGCAAAATGTCATGAATATTCTCAAAACATCCCTTAAAGGCATCCCATAGTTCTTTGGGTGTCTTCAACTGAAGGTACTCCCAACGTAGGTTGTGATCAATATGTCTCCTAAGAAATATTAATACATTTGCTTTCACCTTATCAAACGGTCCTTTCTCTTTAGGGTCTGTGAGTGTGGCAAAGTATTCTTTGGCCACAAAAGAGGTTTCTACATTAGAAACCCACCGATGGTACTCAAGTCCTTTTGAGCCTAAAATGTCAAATTCGGGTCGAGTTTGGTCGGCTATCTTAATAAATACTAGAGAAAATATTATACAGTCGTGAATACATCCATGTTAGTTCTTTTTCAAGAATATGAATTAGATTTCAAAATCAAGGTCCATAATTGTCACATTTTTCGATACTATATGAAAATACTTTATCATAATAATTATAATGTGCATGAATTTTCATCAACATTGCATCTTTCAAATTTATGATATACTAAATAAAACAATTAATATAAGTAATATTCAAAATTTCATAGTATGCTAATTTACCACAATTATAGCAATTAAAAATTTAATTAATCCATCTAAATATATACATATAAATAAGACAATGTCTAATACTGTGCAAATTACTAAAAGCGTGTCAGTAAACATAAGTAAAACATCTTATATTTAAAGTAAAGTTATAAAGCTTAACAATATAGGTCATAAAACACTATTAAAAAAAAATAATAATATTATAATTATACAATGGAATAATGTTAAATACATCTTGTGGAAAATATGATAAAACAAATAAGGCGGAGAATCTAATAATTCTTTAGCCACTAAATAACCTTCATAAAATAGCATGGAATATATAATAAGGTTTCAAATATAATTTGATAGCCACGTTATATATATATATATATATAATATCTCTACATATTGAAATGGTAAAAACCAAGCAATTCCATGCTGCTAAATATTAAGATACAATGGTAGGATTTTACTCATTTAAGAATAAGTGGTAGTTCAAAAAATAAAAAATAAAATAAAAATTATCATGATAATTATTGACTTTTGGGCAGCATCCAAATTTAATCTATTAAAATTGGCTATCGTGTGATTTATAAAGTTTGAAAAATAAACCCTATTGCGTGGTGATATTATAACACTAATTCAGAGTTATCACTTTAATGTTAATAATTTAATATAAAAATAGGACTAGACACGATAATTATTTTGGTATTTTATCATTCCAGAGGAACAAAATTATCGCAGTGTATAACTGTAAATCTTTCTTTGACTAGGAGAATAGTAATGTGGACTTCATTAATTAATTTACCCTGCATAGGTTATAAAGAAAAATGATCCCCTTTTCTTTGGTAAAAGAAATTACTCTATAATTAGAATAAAAGGAATCCCCTTTTCTTTGATAAAAGAAATTACTCTATAATTAGAATAAAAGGAATCCCCTTTTCTTTGATAAAAGAAATTACTCTATAATTAGAATAAAAGGAATGAAAGAAGGAACCTGCAAAAACAAGGTGAACTTTATGCCTAAAAGGATTGGACGCAAATAATCATGATGGCAATAAAGGTAAATAAGGTGAACGTTATTCCTAAAAGAAATGCATGCAAATAAGGTCTATCAAACCTAAATGGCTATCGATCTTAAAGCAAGCAGTAACGGCGTTTTCAAAAATTAGATGTAATACAATTCCGAGAATAGACTATACATCAAATTTAATGCACATTATTCAAAAATTAACACTAAATTATGTATTATATATAAAAAAACACTGATGAATATAATCTGAAGATAACGTAAATGATTTTCGAAAATAAATAAATTAGGATAGTACATTTAGTTATTTTTGTTCAAATTGAGATCTAATTATCTAAAGTGTCGGTCTTCTAATTTTAATCTAAATGTGTTTAAAGGTTGGGCGACAAAAAAAAAAGACTAGTGGTGATGGTGGCCGGGTGCTAGAGTTTCGAGTTTTCTTAGGGTTAGGGTTATTAGCTCTAAACGTGCTGATAACGTGTTGTAGAAATAACTAAGTTATGCGATAACTCCTTTAAATAGAGAATGAATACAATAATAAATAGGCTCTACGACGAAACTCAATATGGCCCATAATACATGATTTACACAGTAAAATCCCTAATACATATTCTATCTAGACGATAATACACTACGTGTAATTTCCTTTAACAAAAAGTAATTACAATTACTATTTTAATTATGCCATTGAAAATATTCCTACCCCCTTCTTCAAGACTACTCAAATCTACAATTAGCTATCTTGTATCAAAGTAATAAAATAAAAATTAAGGCAAGATATAGAATAACTTAATTTACTACATGTGAGAGAAAAGTTGAAAAGTATTTTTGACGAGAAATTAGTAATCCTCCATCCAACTAGCATGATAGACAATATTCAACATATTAATAGGTTAGCATGAAGAAATTTGTAAAGAATGGTAATTTTTCTTAACAAAACTACATCAATTAACCACCTTGAAAAGCTTCATAAAACATTAAAACCCAATACACTCCGTAATCCTAGATTTTGTTTTCCTATTACCTTTTTCTCCACATTGACTTGGGACTTTAGATCACATATCTATATCTATACAGCTATACTATACTACGCTATACTAAATAAATTAACGTACAAATAAACAATTGTGTTTTTTTGTCTGGATAAATATGTTCCTTTTAATTTTTTGTTTTTGATGGCTTCTAAATTTGTAATATAGTATTAATATTTCAAATATGAATAAAGACAACTAAAATTCTAAATAATTGATTTTAGTTAGAGTCATACTTAATATCATCTGTAGCCTTAATATGTATTCAATTAATTTAAGGCCTGTCGTCCAACAAACTAGCTAGCTGGCAGGTTAATTAATTGATGCTTTATATATATAAGGGCTTTTAAATTTCAGGTTTAGCTTACTCTTAAAAAAATAAAAAAGGTTAGGATGTTGTTCACTATTTTTTATTTATTTATAAAAATGATGTCTTTGTCTATCTTACAGGTTTTATAATAAATAATGTATCTGCCTCTTGTGATTATTCAAATAGTCATTTATACATTATGTGTAACCGAAAAATTTAAGTCACACGATACCGTGTTCAAGAAATCATAGATACAATATTTATGTGCAAAGGTAAAAAAAAAAAAAAGAATCACATCATTAAAGGAAAAAAAAAAAAAAAAGGCAGCACAGACATAGATACAATATATACTTAAGTGCAAAGGTACCAAAAAAAAGAATCACATCATTAAAGAAAAAAAAAAAAGCAGCACAGAATAATAACATAGCGTAGCATGTGAAGCACAAGTCACCAAAAAAAAAGCATGTGAAGCACATAATAATTTGTTCCTCAATTTCTTGGTCCTTTTGTTTTCTTTTAGGAATAAGTGGATCCCACAACTGCCAACCCACCCTCACCACCCAAAAAAAAAAATGTTCACTCATAGTGATTTTATGCTTAAAGTTTTATTACCTAAATTATATAAATAAAAAATTGTGTGTATATATATAATATCGTACGTAAAAAGACATTCTGACCTTTTTTAAACAAATAATCAAAGCGAAATTCTTAAAATGTCAGAAAAGAAAAAAAATCACACAATATTAAAAATATGTTTTGATTCCTTGCAAAAATATAATAAAGAACTTCGGTTATGATGAATGCTATATCATTCCCGGAAATGTTTTGATTCTCTGTAAAAATTGTATATTAAATTAGTTCATGTGAATCATCACTGCGAAAGATAGATAGAATGAAATCAATGGAAATAGTTTTGTGGTTTCTCGTATGATAAAAAACCAATATGTTTTCCATAATTCAATAAAATTAAAGTTCCATATGAAGACAAGCATTCTTTTTTCATATTTCTGAGTTTGATTGCCTATTATAGAAATGGATTGGCATGCTTGCGATATGAGAAAGTATTATTACTCACTTATAGAAAAGCATTCATGCACATGATATTTTTCATATATAAATTTTGCATCAAACCAGACCTACATTTAAAATAAGGTATACATGACGATTTACTCTCACTAAACTCCATCCTGACCATCATTTACCAAACTTTCACCACTTTCTTCTTGTACACCTCACATGCATATATCACAAATATCTAACATTACATAACCAACATACATTTGTTTTCCTTTCTTTTTTTTAAAAAATAAAAATAAAAAAATAATTAAATATTACTGACAAAGTACGTAGCTAGTATTCGCTTTTGTCAAATTATAATGCATAACTGAGTATTGTACATTATGTTTTTAGAGGTTTTTAAGATCCGCTTTCTAATGAATGTTAAATTATTTATCTTAAAATATTTTGACTCCCAAAAATAGTATGTTAAATTTAATAGTCATGTAAATCACTAAAGCAAACGATATATTGAATGGACTTGAGAAATAGCTACGTGGTTTCTTAGATGAAAAGCACACACTAATCTTGCTTCCCATATTGTAAAAGTTGGACCACTAACTCACTATATATCTTCCATAAAAATACAAACATTCTTTTTTCATCTTTTTGAGTTTCATTGCTTTTTGCAGGAATGGATCTTCTTGCAATATGTCCGGGTTTAAAAGGTGAGGAAAGTTAAGTGATATATCTTCCATGTTCTCATAGTTGGTTTTAATTATACGTACTATGAAATTGTTTATATCCTTATATATATATATATATGAAAATTACATGAGAGCAACTTTGGTTCTTCTCTCTGCCTTCACTAAAGGTCATAACTTTTTTTTTAACAAAAAAGAAAGGTCTGAATATCTGTTTTTAAATACAAATAAAGAAACTCGAATCAAACCTGAGATCTCTCCCAGATCCTAGTGTGCGCCTCCCTAACTAAGTTAGCCCAATTGTTCAACGGTCATTAATTAGTTTTATGTATTGTCTGATTACAAAATACTTAGACCAGTAAAAAAATATCCAAATTTAATATCAATAATCCACTAAAATTCCATTTCTTTTTTTTTATTTTATTTTTTTATACAAAATGATAATTTTACAACAAAACCTTATATATATATATATATATGCGCCATAAATTCACAACTATTATAACAAAAAGTGGACACATATATAAATCACAAAAATGAACTTACAATCGCCACATGGTGGACACAATAACAGGTAGTTCTTCCTTTCTTTTTCTCTGCATTTTTCGAAGTACGGACAATATTGGAGATAAAAATTTGTCAAATTCTCATAGAAACTGTAAAGCTCTACTGGTTCAGTTCTTGCATATATATTCATTGCACACACATTTATATATTCACACAATTCTAAGTGCACGTATCTCTCTTCTTCTTCATCAACAATGGCCAAGCTTCATCTCTCTCTTGCATCTTTCTTGTTATGTCTTGTCCTATACAAAATCTGTAGTCACGATAATTTTTGAATTTTAAAAATGTATAAAGGATAATAGATTGTGTGGTTGCGATTTGCGTTTTATAATATTTTTTTCGTATATATGAACGTTAATTACTTTTGGCCCAATATATAACTATTCCATCTATAAGTATGAGCTAAGCTCTGAAAGCGATTGTTTTGCTAGTGACCCATTGCCAAATGTATTGATATAATTTATTCTCCTCAAATACATTTATATGTCATGTTCATTATTTTCAAGAAAATTTGGCTTCTACTTCCGATAATGCTTTGTGCTTTTATTACAAGTTTGTGTTTCCTTCGAGGAGATCTCTCAAAATTCTATATTTTTTGTTAGGGCTTTCTAGACTTAGGTACTATTATAATAGGCGAAGTTAGACTTGCGTGTTCTTTTTTCTCTAAAATAACCTTATGTCCAATTCCGTCTATCTCCGTCAAAACTTTAAATTAACCAAACCATAGTCTAAGAATATTAATTCATTTAAACAGTCAAAAATAAATAAATAAAAACAGGCTGCTAATTATCCTTTACCCCGCCCCCTCCACCACCCACAAAAAAATAAAATAAAAACACCAATCTGCAACCACCTGGAAACCACCCCCATCGACCCCCACCCTCCCACGCTACCCCAATCCCCAGGACATATCTCTCTCTCTCTCTCTGTAGCCCATTGTACACTTGAATATGTATATATATTTGGTGTCTCTAGATGGGTTCTACGGCTATTTAAAGAGAAGAATCTAAGAGCCATTCCATTCCACCACCCTGCATGTTTTGCTTGCTTAGTTGCTTTCTTGCTTTCTTTCTTTCTGCATGCTTGCTTTCTTTCTTTCTGTCTTTCCTTCTTTTCTTTCTTTCTTTCTTTCTTTCTTTCATTCACTCACTCACTCTCTCTATCTCTCTCTCTAAAAATATCTAGAAATTAGGTAGAAGGGCTTATTATACATTGATTTTTACCAAAAATCCAATGAATAATATTTTTTTGAATGAAGGGCCTATTTTTAATTGGTAATTTGAATGAAGGGCCTATTTTTAATTGGTAATTAGTGTAAGATGCCTATTTTGTTTTATATTTTAAATGAATGTATTTGAATAAATTTAAATATCATTTAATTAATAAAAACATGTTATGTATTACCTAAATTACCCCTTTTAATGAAATTTTCACAAAAAATATGGACTGCAAAGTTCATATTGCAATAAAATATGGACTGCAAAGTTCATATTGCAGTGAAATATGAACTGCAAAGTTCATATTGCAGTGAAATATGTACTGCAATATGAACTTTGCACTAAAAATATGGACTGCAAAGTTCACATTGCAGTGAAATATGGACTGCAAAGTTCATATTGCAGTGAAATATAGACTGCAAAGTTCATATTGTAGTCCATATTTTAATGCATATTGATATTTTTTTAGTTTATTTTAAGGGTTGGGATGTCATTTTATAATAAAAAAAAAGACACATGTCATATTATCAATAAAATAAAAAATAGGCCCTTTATTTAAAAAAAAAATTATTTCTTGGCCTTAGTGTGAAAATCTTTCTCTAATAAGCCCTTTTTTTTAATTGCCCCTAAAAATATTCATCAATCATTCTTATACTCACTCTAGCTCTCTCGATCAGTGGCTGAAAAATGGGCGACATTATGCTACTTTTATTCCTCCTTTCTTTCACTTTCACAGGTTCCCACATTTCCCTCTCTTGAATTTCTTTGTTAAATAAATGTTAATAATTTTTTTTTCCAATAGAGAAAAAGGAGGACATGAAATTTCTCCGGATTTGAAAAAGGAGGACATGTATTTTTTAGCTTTATTTGTTTACAAGATGATATTAATTTTGTTCTCTGTGAACTTGTGAATTAATAAGATTTATAGGTAGATTTAGTCCAACTGGTTCTAATCTTGGCGTAGCCATCCATCGTTTTCCTTTTTAATAGCTGAGCCCATCAAACAGAAGATTCAGCCAATCAATCTCTATAAATAATTTCTTCATTAAATAAATATTTATAATTTTTATTTTTTTTATTCGAATTTTTTTCCAATGGAGAAAAGAAAAGTTTTTTATTTGTGTTGAACGATGGGCTCGGCTAAGAATAATATGGATGAGTAGGTTAGTAGCTACATGGAAAATTTTGGGGTGGAATACAGCCCTCATGGGTCCACAAATTTCTCTAGAATTGAAATAGGACATGTATTTTCTTTGTTTGTCTATAAGTTCATATCAATTTTGTTCTATATATGTGAGTCTGTATTAATAGGTTTTATAGGATAATTTTATTACAGCTGCATTTTCGATTAGGTTTTTTCTGAAGTAAAACAGAGAGATTAAGATTATATTATAGCTACCTTTTCGACTGAATTTTTACTAAAGTAAAATAGAGATTTATAATGATTAATTGGGGTTTGTGGTTATTGCAACTTGCATATAACTTCTTTGATGAATAACAAATATAAATTTGGATGATAGAATCTATAGCATTTCTATTTAGGAAAATGATGTTCGGTTTTATCAACCATGTGCATTAGTTAGTGGTACATTCCGAAGATGTACAACCCATCAATGCGTATTATGAATGGTTAATGAAACCCATAAGTGTAGTGTTAATCTTCTATTTATGTTATTCTATCAACAGGTTAACGAAGCCTATAACTGTACCATTGCTCTTATGTTTATGTTGTTTTATCAATTAGGTGCATTAATGAATTGTACATTTTAAAAAAAATAAACAACCCAACAATGCTTATTATTAACCTGTAAGTGTAGTATTGGATAATCAATCATTAGCTATTTTTATAATATATATATATATAGTTAGGTCATAAAGAGGTATTCTCTCACTTTAATAAAAATAATATATGACCATTTAGAGGGACAATTGGATGAATTTTTTTATAAGATTTTCTAGAGATTATCTATGTTTTGACTAGATCACCTCTACCAAATTTCATAAAAAAAAATCAACCTAAAAGTGGGTGAGATGATCATCAAATATTTTTACGGCAAAAAATGTACATATATATCAATTTTTCATAACACCCACTTCTAGGTTGAATTTTTCTATGAATTTTTGTGGATGTGATATACTCGCTAAATAGATCATCTTTACAAATTTTCATAAAAAAATTATCGATTTACCCTCTAAATGATCATCCATTCTTTTTGTTAAAGAAAAAAAATTCCTCTTTATGGCCTAACTCATATATATATATATGTGTGTGTGTGTGGGTGTGTGCTCGCGTGTGTGTAAGAACAAGCTAGGTAGTTGTTAAATTATTAGATAATGAATTGACTGCATTTGTTCTTACTAATATTTGCTGCTAGACAAATCCACCAATTGCCGCACGCTAACAAACACACCTCACTACAAGTAAGAGTAGCTACTGTATATGCATAATAAGAATTAATACACTAATTTAAACAAAATTAATATTTAAAAATAAATTTATTTGTAAGACAGAATCTACAGCATTTCTGTTTTGGAAAATGATATTTCATTTATCAACTAGGTGCATTAGTGAACCATACATTCTAAAAATGTAAATCACATCAATGTGTATTGTTAACAGTTGATGAAACCTGTAAGTGTAGCATTTCTCTTCTATTTATATTATTTTATGAACTAGGTGCATTAGTGAGTTGTACATTCCCAGAATGTAGAACCCATCAATGTGTAATATCAACCGATTGATGAAGCTTTGTAATTGTAGCATTACTCTTCGATCTATTTATGTTGTTTTATCGACCAAGTGCAATAGTGAGTTGTACATTCTAAAAATGTACAACCCATCAATGCAAATGTTTTCATTGATTTTCTCTCTTATTCTTGATGAGTTCCTTGGAATCTCATGTTTTAACCTTTGTTTGTGGATTGTTTTTCAGAAGCATACGATCCACTAGATCCAAATGGAAATATTACAATAAAGTGGGATATAGAAACTTGGACTCCAGATGGCTATGTAGTAAGTATTAGCAATTTTTGTATTAATTTCCCATGCTCAGTCCTTCCTAATTCTATTCCCTACATTAAGTATTTATTTCTAATCAACATCCTACATGAAATTGGACAGGCCATACTTACATTGTTTAATTACCAGCTATATAGACACATTCCAGCACTGGGCTGGTCGGTGGGATGGACATGGGCTAGAAATGAAGTGATATGGGACATGAGGGGCAGACAAACAACAGAACAAGGAGATTGCTCCCAATGCAAAGGGACAATCACGCATTGTTGCAATAGGGCTCCAACTATTGTGGATTTAATGACGGAAGCTCCTTATAACCAACAACTTAAAAATTGTTGCAAGGGTGGAGTCCTGAGCTCGCTTCTTCAATTTCCTACAAATTCGGTAGGGTCTTTCCAACTTCTTGTTGGTGCTGCAGGGACCACAACTAAGAAAGTCAGATTGCCTAAGCACTTTACTCTTGATTTATCTTTTTAAAATAGTAACTCTGACTGTACATAGCCTGTTGGCCCAGCTTGCATGAGCAAGTCATCGTAGGACTTAACACCATATAGCGAAGCAGTATCATCTGTTTTAAGTAGAAATAAGGGAAATTGAAACGTTAAAAGTTTTCTCTTAATCCAAAATATTGTCTATGACTATTAATAGAACTTATACCCAATACATAAATCTAAAAAATCTAACTTACTTATAGAATCATAATGATTTAATGGTTTGTAATCAAAACTGAATATCTAAGTGAGTTCTCGAAGTTTGAGTGTTGGATAACCATATTCCACTGTGTGCAGCTCATTCTGTAATTGAAGTTGGTCGCTGTCACCTTAACACGCCAGTATTCCTTGTAATTTATGCATAATGTGCCATTGAATTCGAACGGGTCTGCAAATTTGGTAGGGTCTTTCCAGTGCTGCGGGGACCACAACCAAGAAAGTCAGATTGCTTAAGCACTTTACTCTAAAAACACCCGGGCTTGGTTATACGTGTGGCCCCGCTAAAAATGTTCCCCCCTACCATGTTAGCTCAGAAGGAAGGAGAGTTACAAGCTATTAGTAAGTATAGCTCAGCTAATATTGATAATTTGGTAACATGTTTATTTGCCCTTTCTTAATCTTTTATTTAAAAAGAAAGTGTAACAACCCTAGTCCACGTTGTTATACTTGTATTTGAAGATATTGTTAGTTAGTGGTGCCTCGGAAAATAAAAGTTTTTTAACCTTGTTATTTATCTTTATGGCAGTGACGTGGGCAGTTACATGCACATATTCGCAATTCCTGGCTCTAGAAGTGCCAAAATGTTGTGCTTCCTTATCAGCATTTTATAATAAAGATATTGTACCATGCCCAAGGTGCACGTGTGGCTGCCAAGCCAATCATACTAACTCAAGGAGCTGTGTAAAGTACGTTTGTTTTTTTTTTTTTATTATTTGTTCATGTTCTAAAAGACCCTTAAATTCTCTTGTTGTTTTCCTACAGCTAATTTTCCTTTTTTCCACTTGTTTTACTACATTTTTGCAGCTCAAACTTGCCTAACCCAGCTTCAGTTGTTCCAGAAACTACTGAGAACAATTATGATCCCTTGGTCCGCTGCACAAGTCATATGTGCCCCGTTCGAATTCAATGGCTCATTATTCATAATTATAAGGAATATTGGCGTGTTAAGGTGATAATGACCAACTTCAATTACAGAATGAACTACACACAGTGAAATATGGTTATCCAACACCCAAACTTCAAGAATCTCGCTCAGATATTCAGTTTTGATTACAAACCATTAAATCCTTATGATTCTATAAGTTAGATTTTTTAGATTTATGTATTGGGTATAAGTTATACAATAGTCATAGACAATATTTTGGATTAAGAGAAAACTTTAACATTTCAATTTCCCTTATTTCTACTTAAAACAGATGATACTGCTTTGCTATATGATGGTAAGTCCTACAATGACTTGCTCATGCAAGCTGGGCCAACAGGCTATGTACAGTCAAAATTACTATTTCGAAAAGATAAATCAAGTTTCACTTTTGAAAGGGACTGGGCTTTTCCTCGAAGGGTTTATTTCAATGGTGATGATTGCGTAATGCCGCCTCCTTATGTCTATCCGTATTTATCCAATTCAAGTTTGGGGCTTCAAATATCCTTAGTTACTCCTGATGTCTATCTGTATTTACCCAATTAAAGTTTGGGGCTTCAAATATCTTTAGTTACTTTATTGGCGACTGTATTTTTATTGTTGGCATTCTTCTATGCGTTTATGTAAGAAATTTCTCACTGATTGTAACCGTTGCTTGTATCACAGATTTACTACTATACTTAAAATGATAAAATCAGCTATCTACTGTGTTATAAATGTTATAATGTCGGATATGTTACAACGTAAATGCAAGGCTCATATATCTCACACTAGATTTTTTTCCTTTTCTGTTCTTTCAAAGAATTTAAAACATGTGTAACCATGTGATTCGAGTTGTATCATAGGTTCCTCGGCTTCAAAATCAAACTCTATGAACCCAATCACCACATTACAAGCAAAACAGAAAGTGCTAAACAAATTAATGCAGGAAAACCAACTTGGGTTTTACGGGCAGAGTTTGGCAAGAACGGGTACGTGTCTGGCAGTGGCAACATGCATTCCTCGCCATTGAAATACATTTTATGGGGGATCAGATGATACTTTTTGCAACTCTTTTTTTGTTGCTTATGTTCTTACTTCCTCCTTTTGGTATTATGTGCAAGTATTATCCAGTTAAATTGTGTTCTTTCCATGATTAGGTAAATATACAATTTTGACCATCAATTTTCGATGAAATTATAAATTATAGTTCATCGACAATGCTTTTCAGTAACAAGATTGCTGATTGTTCCAGATTTTCAATGATGTTAGAAATTGTTACATGCATCTAAGTGTGATTGTAAGAATTAATCTGGTCGAAATTTAATAGTAGGGCTTTTGATTCTAGTAATTTTAGGAATAGCATAGGGGGGGTTTGTTGACTTATTAAATTTAGGAGTAATCAGAATAGGAGGGTAGTCGTTCTGGCAGTATTGTTAATCACATCAGCTTATTGACGAATATAGAGAGAGATGAGAGAATGGATTGTTTTGTTATTCATTGATTTCTTATAAGCCATGAGTGTCCCTTTATATAGGGATGAAGCATATACATTGTCAAACTAACAAAATATATAAAGTCTATACAAATCTAGATATGTTGAAAATGGAGAAGATATGGTTTGAAATGGTGAGATATGTTCTTTGACAATATCTCCATATTTGACAATATCTCCCCACATTTGACAATATCTCCACATCTAGATGTGGTGATGTATATGATGATGTGTTAATACTCCCCCTCAAGTTGGCACACATATATCAAACATGCCCAACTTGCTAATCAGCTTGGCGAATACTTTCCGTGTGACGGCTTTTGTGAGTATGTCAGCTAACTGATCTTCAGAGCGTACGTGAGGAACAGTAATAACTTTATCTTCTAATTTCTCTTTAATGAAGAACCTATCCACTTCAACATGCTTTGTTCTATCATGTTGAACTGGATTGTGTGCGATATCACATGCTGCCTTGTTGTCACAATATAGTACCATAGGTTCTTTCGGAGGAAAACCGAGATCTGTCATTAGTAGTTTCAACCACAACAATTCTTGAATACCGGCTGCCATTCCTCGATATTCTGCTTCTGCACTTGATCGGGATACTACATTTTGCTTTTTACTCCTCCAAGTGACCAAGTTTCCTCCTACAAATGTAAAATACCCTGATGTAGACCTTCTATCACATATATTACCTGCCCAATCAGCATCAGTGTATCCTTCAATTTTTTGGAAATCCTCATTTTTCTGAAATAGGATTCCTTTTTCAGGAGTTGCTTTGAGATAACTGATAATCCTCATAACTGCCTGCATATGTTTCTCCCCTGGATTATGCAGGAATTGACTGACAATGCTCAATGCATATGATATATCAGGCCTTGTATGTGCTAGATACATTAATCTTCCCACCAATCTCTGATAGCGCCCTTTATCGATGGGCACTTGATCTGTTTCGACCTCTAACTTCAATCCTTCCTCCATTGGAGTCTCTGACGGTTGACAAGCGGACATTCCGGTTTCATTCAGTAAGTCTAGAGCATACTTTCTCTGGGATAGGAAGATGCCTTTTGATGATCTAGACACCTCGATCCCCAGAAAATACTTCAAGCTCCCAAGGTCTTTCATCTCAAACTCCTGAGATAAGAGCTTCTTCAATGCTTGTTGTTCTTGAGGGTCATGTCCTGTGAGCACCATGTCATCTACATAAACGATAAGAGCCGTAATTTTTTCATGACTCTTCTTCAAAAATAAGGTATGATCAGAATTACTCTGACTGTACCCAAACTTTCACATCGACCTCGCCAATCTCCCAAACCAGGCTCTGGGGGATTGTTTTAGTCCATACAAAGATTTTTTCAACTTGCAGACTTTATTCGTATGCTCAACCGGGATCTTATATCCAGGTGGGAACTCCATATACACCTCCTCATCTAACTCTCCATGTAGGAAGGCATTTTTGACATCGAATTGTTGTAGAGACCAGCCCAAGTTTGCAGCTAATGAGAGTAACACTCGCACCGTATTGATTTTTGCTACTGGTGCAAATGTCTCTAGATAATCAATCTCATGCGTCTGTGTGTAGCCTTTCGCAACCAGTCTTGCTTTGAATCTTTCGATTGTTCCATCTGCTTTGAATTTCACAGTGTACACCCACTTGCAACCCACCTTCTTCTTTCCTGCTGGTAATTCAGTCAATTCCCATGTGTCATTTTTCAACAAGGACTTCATCTCCTCATCCATTGCTAATTTCCACTCAGAATCACATAAGGCTTCCTGCACACTGTTAGGAATAGATACAGAAGACAATTGATTCACAAAAGATTTGTTAGATGCAGTTAACCGATCATAAGACACATAATTACTCATAGGATATTTGGCTTTACTGGTAAAATCTGGGTCATACGTGGGTTTAGGGACACCTCTATTTGCTCGGTCAGGGAGTTTCTTTATAGGAATAGGAGAAGATGATACCTGGGAGACCTCATTTTCAGGGATATTAGACGTGGACGATTGGTTGTTAGCGTTAAGCGGAGATGGAGACGGCACAACTTCACTTGGAAAGATTTCTGTTGTTTCTGCTGTTTCAGTTGGCTCTGCTGTTGGTGGTGAATTCGAAGTTAACGTTGGAACCACATCTGTTGAGGGTGAACTCGAAGTTAATGTTGGAACCACCTCTGTTGAGCTTGTTTCTTCCTCATCGATATTCCCAAATGACTGAACTTCCTTATAATGCTCCCCCTGAAGGTTAGTCATGTCAAAGTACATAGTTTCTTCATGAAATGTCACATTCATAGTGACATAAATTTTCTGTGTGGGAGGATGATAACATCTATACCCCTTCTGAGAAGATGCATACCCTACAAAGACGCACTTGAGAGCGCGCGGTTCAAGTTTGTTTCGTTGCTCCTTTGGTAAGTGGACAAAGGTAACACATCCAAACACCCGGGGAGGAAGATTTGACACGGTAGGAGCCGTAACAGACTTAGCTAAGGCTTCAAAGGGTGTCTAAAAATCAAGTACGGCTGAGGGGATGCGGTTAACTAAATAGACAGCTGATGAGAGTGCTTCACCCCAATACGAGGTTGGTGCGTTTGCGCCGATCAGTGATGCCCGAACTATTTCTAACAAATGACGATTTTTTCGTTCGGCAACTCCATTCTGTTGAGGAGTATAAGGACATGTAGTCTGATGAATGATCCCATGAAGTTTGAAGTATGTCTGTAACTCAGTACTCATATATTCCCCACCATTATCACTTCGGAGAACTTGAATAGTAGCATTATATTGTGTACTGATCTGTTTATGAAATTGCTGAAACAAACCACTAACTTCTCCTTTGGATTTCATAGGACAAACCCACGTCATTCGAGTGCAATCATCAATAAATGTGACAAACCATCGTATACCACCTAAGGAAGGAATGTGAGACGGCCCCCATACATCAGAATGAATAATCATAAATGGAACTGAACTCTTAGTCAATGAAGGTTTAAAGGAAGTACGATGACTTTTGGCCAGTTCACAAATCTCACAGTGAAAAACAGAAGAATTAACTTTATGAAATAAACTGGGAAACAGCTTCTTTAAATAGCCAAACGATGCGTGTCCTAACCGACGGTGCCATAACCAAAGTTCATCTGAAATTTTCTTTTCAGACGTACTGGTGTTCAAGGCTTTGTGCAAGCGATCTGTGCTTTTGAACTCCAGGTCCAGGTAGTATAATTTTCCGCGCCTAACACCATAACCAATCGTCTTCTTTGTTTGAATATCCTTAAAAACACAATGAGAAGGCCAAAATATGACAACGCAGTGTAGGGCATTAGTTATTTGAGAAACAGATAATAGATTATAATCTAAGGATGGTACTACTAAGACGGAGGTTAGGTTCAGTGTGTTGGATAGATTGATTGATCATTTTCCCACTACAGGGACTGGGGCACCATTGGCTGTGGACACAAAGGTCTGGGATGATGGGGTTAAAGGAGTAACTATTTTTGAATTAGATGTCATATGATCAGTTGCACCGGAATCAATTACCCATGTATTATTCAAAACAGAGGCAGAATGTAAAGCTGTACCTGTGGTAGTGAGTAAGCCTGAGGCCTGTTTGCTACCTCTTTTCATGGTCTGACCTGTTTTGTGATGGCGAGAATCCTTCCACCAAATTGGATAGCCAATGATTTCATAGCAACCCTTTTTCGAGTGTCCCATTAGTCCACAGACAGAGCATAGAGGGTATTTGTAATTCGAACACTGAGCCATAGAGTGTAAGTCATTTGTTCGGTTCCCAGATGATGTATATGCAGATGATCCGGTCATGTCTATAAGGTCGAGAAATTTCAAATGAAACTTGAAATTTCAAGGGCTAAAATGAGAATTTCAGAAAGTTCAGGGGCTAAAATGAAACTTCCAGAAAGTTCAGGGGCTAAAATGAAACTTCCAGAAAGTTCAGGGGCTAAAATGAGAATTTCAGAAAGTTCAGGGGCTAAAATGAGAATTCCAGAAAGTTCAGGGGCTAAAATGAAACTTCCAGAAAGTTCAGGGGCTAAAATGAAACTTCCAGAAAGTTCAGGGGCTAAAATGAAAATACAAGAATTTTCAGGGGTCAATTTGCAAATAAAAATAACGGATTCCAGAATATTCCGTTAAGTACAAACGGCGTTAGGAATATACCGTTAACTGTAACGGCGTTAGGCATATACCGTTAAACTGACGTGGCGGACACGTGGCAGTGACGTGGCGCTGACTGACGGACACGTGGCGATGACTGGGCGCTGACGTGGCGCTGACTGGGCGATGACGTGGCGCTGACTGGGTTGTCTTCAACCTCCCGCAGACAACTATTCCAATTGACCAAACTTTGACCACCGATTTGAGTACCTTCCCGTGTTCGAAAAATTCCGGAAAAATTATTTCCGGGATCCTCTAAACAATACCTTTCAAGTAGTGTGCCCAGAAATCGATTCGGAGACAAAAATATTTTTGACCCGAAACAAAAAAATCCGAAAAAAATCCTCTGTTGCTTCTAAATTTTCCGGTTGGAAATTTTTGAGATGGTGTGGGTTCTGGAGGTTTTGTGGGGATGTTTGGCTGTTAACCTTCCTCTGATACCATATTGACGAATATAGAGAGAGATGAGAGAATGGATTGTTTTGTTATTCATTGATTTCTTATAAGCCATGAGTGTCCCTTTATATAGGGATGAAGCATATACGTTGTCAAACTAACAAAATATATAAAGTCTATACAAATCTAGATATGTTGAAAATGGAGAAGATATGGTTTGAAAGGGTGAGATATGTTCTTTGACAATATCTCCATATTTGACAATATCTCCCCACATTTGACAATATCTCCACATCTAGATGTGGTGATGTATATGATGATGTGTTAATACAGCTATCGAATTATGTGTTCTAGGTGCATGTATCAATGTTACATTTTAGCATTACAAATAAACTACGATACAGAAAACACAATTGGCTAAACTGTACTAGAGAAGGGAATTAATGTTTTAATGATCAAGAGAAGTGATATTCATGCTCGAGCTAGATATTCATTTCTCAATCTACCCATGCGTGCAATGTTCTGGTAGAACAACAGGAAAAGGGATATGATGATTTGAATTGTAACTTTTCAGAATTGGAATTGCCATCTGCATGCATTAATCAGATTTTATGGGCCATACACACTTAATTCTTTATTTAAAGATTATATTCTTTGTTTCAGAAAATTGGCTTTAGCGTTCCCTTCATCCATTCAAGGAATATCTTTGAGTTCAACAGTATCTCTTGATAACTTCCTATCTGACATGTACAACTCCCCTCCAAGGCCGTTGCCTCATGACACCAATCCTAGGGTTTTCCGCATGCACAGAGATGGGTCGGTCTTGAGAAGGGAGAAAAAGTCCAGTCATTCGCAAGTGAAAACTGAACCACTGCAAGAAGTGACATAGAAGTAGATTAAGAATCTTTAATCACTGGAAGCAAATGGAACGATTCTGAAGGACACAAAGAGTACCATTCAAAGTCTTCTTCAGTAAGGTCCCTCCAGCGAAAACTATATCTGGGTTTGCTTATAACTATTCTTCTTTGGAAGATGAAGATGTCTGCCCTACGTGTCTTGAAGATAAAAGTATTACAATGTAGTTCCCTATATATGGGCATGTATCGGACATAAATGACACCTGGGCATGCAGTTAAAGTGCTTTTCTTGCTTATTGATAAATGTTTATGGTGGCTTGTGCGGATTGTATTATGGACGTTTTGAATTCATTTTAATTTTTTCAATGTCTAAGAATATCATGCTTAGTGAGCTATATAGTTCCCTGTCATTGCTCCGTGGCCGATGTGACAAGTTAAATCAATGGGGAATGTGGCCGGGTTGTGTAGATATTACTGATGAATATTGCGAAATGAGTGAGTAATCCTTGTTCTTCCGGGCACCTATTATTCAATGCAACCTATTTATTTATGCAAAAAGGAAAAACATTTGGGAACTGCATAAAATATAAAGATATGTCAAATCTTTTCAGGGCAGTGTCGAGCAAGTTTTCAATTCTTGTTGGTTTCATTGGAGGAGCAACGTCCAATGTCAATAAATTAAGTAATACAAATCACAACCTCTAGTATATTATATTGTTTCTCATGGTTTCGTTTACATTACATATGCAGAATATACAACAAGAACCCCAAGATAAATTACACATTGCTCTCGCCATTTCCACCTTGGTTGCATATACGAGTGGATGGAGAGAATGGAAAGCAACCTAGTTTTTGAAAAGGGATGTAATAATATTTAATCTTTTAGGGCTACATAAATTAGCAGCTTTTAGTGACTTAATTATTTATATATGCATGCTTCAATTTGTATCATGAATTCATCATAACTTCATCATCATATACTCCTCTCTCACGTTGAATGAACATCGCTAACTATTTGGATAGAGGTACTATTTATTTTAACTATTATGAAATTTGGTACATTGATTTCAGAGATGGTATCTCTTAATTTGGGATGTCATCCCAATTTATATGTTGCCAGTTGACTTTTTTAGTTTGGCACTTTGTACATCTTTTGGGGGACCTGTGATAGACAGATGTTCACGATGTTGCAGGAATTTTGTGGAGAAAACTTAGCATTGCCAAAGATTAGGTCTAGACCACCATTTTTTGGGGGGGGAAATGTGTCTTGCACTTACTTTTGGCATTGCTCTAATTAAACAAAGGCGCTCCCTTTAGAGGTCACCACGCAGCCTAGTTTTTGGCTAGTTGTTTTATTATTTTGAGTTCAACACAATGAATGGAGTGCCTAACCAGAATATGTGCAAAAGGAAAAAAGAAAAACAAACTTATATTTGGAATGTAATGTATATTTATCATACAATGCAAGGATGTTGCCATATACAAGTAAATATTGCTCAGTCCATTTACCAAAAAAAATAAAAATAAAATTACCATAGGCCAACATGTTTCTTGTGGATCTCATGATTTTGAAGTATTGAGCCATCATCAATCTCACCTGTTATGCGAGAACAAAATTTTTATATCAGCAAATGATCATAGAGGTTGCTTTTATGTTGCACAATCTTGTAGCGATACAACTGCCCAAAGTCATGTTTACGATGTGAAATTAGTTGCATTGCATAAACTTTTTGTATGTGCTAGGGCATTTTGAAAAATGACACCTAGCCTCAAGGAATGAAATGCAGTTCTTTTATGAGGAGTACTTGCATCAGATGGAATGCATGGTTCATGAACCTGTGTTTTGAGGATATTTGTGTAATGATGGTAGAACGAATTTGGTCGAATTAACAGCGGTTGACTGTAATGCAGATTTGTGATTGGATAGACTGCGTAGGATTTTATAATTGAATGAAGTATGTAAAATCTAGGGGTGCACAAAAACAGGACCGGACCGAATGGATCGATCGAACCGAACTTGACCGGACCGAACCGAATTATAGGGCTTTTTTCGGTTTTACCTGTACAACTGTCCGGTCTGGTATAAGTTTAAGTGGACCAATTTGAAACATCTAGTCTTCGGTCTAAGGAACAAAAATAGCATAAAAACCGGATCGGATTGGATATACGAATATATATATATATATATAAAAATAATATATGCATATATATATTTCTCTTTTTCCTTTTTCTTTTCTTATATAACCCTATCCACCTTTCTAAATCAGGAATATGGTTTTAGTTCAAAACAAACAAAATCAACCAACAAAACCTACTAGCACCCATCAACCAATTTATATATATATTAACAAGCAAACACTGTATTATAGTTAATTGACTTGTATTTACTTACTTCACACACTACAATTATAAACCAGGAGGGAACATAATTTGTACTCATACCTCTGGCAATGGACCGAGCCAAGCCCAACCAATGGGATGAAAAATGGGCTCGTGTTTAAAAATTTTCAGTAAGCTCAAATAAAATAGGCCCATTGAAAAAGGCCAGACCGTTTGGACTGACCGAAACCGGACCGTTCAAAGTGGTCCGGTCTAGACTGCATTTTCGGTCCAATTCAGTCTCAATAATCAGAGGACCAATACCATGGTCCAGTTGACCCGACCGTGAACACCCCTAGTAAAATCTTTGTATGAATGGTTTATGTAGAATTTGAATGGATTACACAGAATTTGTGTTTGTGCTCTATATATAATTTTGGCAAACAGAAAATCTTGCAATAAAAGGGGTATTTGTTTTTATTTTAATTTTCTTCAGTGATCATTGCTCAAAACCGTGACCAAGTGTCTAGGGGCCAACTTACGAAAGTTTTGTATCGTGAGATTTTATCTTAGTTTAGCCCACCCCAGCATAAAATTCTGGGTCCGTCCCTGCAAGTGTCCTGACAATGAATAAGCAATATAATTGACACTGATCACAAATAGGAACACGTCCAGATAACCATGAGGTCACAGTCCAGACACGTGACCCACGAGTTTGGAACTCAACTGCATATCACCATGATGTTCGTAACCCACGAATTTATTCCACGGTCCCAAAAATTAAGAGTCTACCTTTCCTTCTCCATGATGTTCCAAATTAAGAGCTATGTTCTACATTTGCACATAATCTAAGTACCAATTCCCACAATAAAAATAAGCTTTATTCTCGGCAATTGATTGTGTTAAAATTAATATTATTCTTAAAAAAATGTGAAAACAAAATAGAAACTCTTAATTTGGAATAGAGTAGTGTTAATTAGCAGCATGTTGGAGCTGCATCACATATACAAAACACATGCTAATTACAACAGAGATAATAAATATAAAAATATACTATACAAGTAGCATGGATAAAAACAACAGAAAAGGAAGTTAGACTTTTCAATAGGGACTTCTCATATTTCGTTCCGGGAACTCAAAATGATAAAAACAATACAAAATGTTAATTTCACATGGAAAGTTTGATCTTCATCAACATATGATTCAATCTCTTGACATGAACTATCAAAGACTTCTAGTGAGAATTTACCATTTTAGAATTTCAGGAACAAACCAAAACTTGAACCAAATGAGTACTAAAAGTATGATGTAAGCAAGGGGTAGCATATTATCTTGACTATCTAAAGGAATTGAATTACCAGAATGAACAAACACAATACAACAACTCAAAATATTTAGTTAGTAATTACACATGACTAAGAAAAGAAGGAAAAAGTACAATTAGTGCTTGAAGCTCAGTCACACAGGAAACAAAAAAGCTCTTTACAAAAAAAGTCCCATTACATTACATAGAGATAGGAGAGTTAATTACATGTAACTCCCACGAAGTTTAACCTGTTTTGCACCTTTGAACATAAAGTTTGGAAATACACTCATAAAATCATGAAGTTTTGAGGGTATTTCACTTTTGTCCATTTTTGGATGAACCGTTAAAAACTTAACGGAAATGGTCATGTATGTATCATGTGCAGGGTATAACCGTCATTTTCCTCTTATTTTCCCCTTCCCACTTTCCATCCATCTAATTCAGCTAAAATGCAGTAAAAAATCAGCATAAATGCAGCAAAAACAGAGAAGAGCAAAGCTATTGCTCTCCTAAGTATAATTATTATTTGTATCCAACTCCATTTTCTCTCTAAATTGATATATGGCTCTCCAAAGTAAACTCCGCTCTCTTCATTCTTCTAATTTATCTTCTTCTTCTTCAAAACCACAATTCATAAAACCCATAAACCCATTCAATCAAATCCATTGCGACTCATCACCCTTTACCGAAAAACACTCAATCCAATGCTTCATCAAGTATCGAGGAAGAAGAGAGATAGTGTAAATGGTGATGGAGGAGGAAACATAAGGTTGGGGATGTTTATTCTGTATCTATGTATGTGTATGTGTACGTGTATGTGGGCATCTGCTCTGTTTTTCAACATTTTCTTGAATTGGGTTTATGTGATTCTTTTAGTATAAAGCGGGTTTTGGAAATGATTGAAAAATTGTGCGTATTCGGATTGTGATTTGCTTAATTCTTGGATTGATATGTGATTGTACTTGTGTTGTTTGATTAACAATAACTTACTTTAATATGACTGTAACTATAATGTGAATATAAAATCCTCTTCCTTTATTGTTTCTTACCATTAATCCATTGTCCGAAATCAATTAAAAAGCTCAAGTACTTTGCATAAAGTTCAACAAAATTTCTTGTGGAAATAACAAACTTCTGTTCTTCTGCTTTGTTTCTGCTGCATTTATGCTAATTTTTTGCTGCATCTTGGCTGAATTAGATGGAGGGAAAGTGGGAAGGGGAAAATGAGAGAAAAATGACGGTTATACCCCACACATGACATGCACATGACCATTTCTGTTAAGTTCTACGGTCCATCCAAAAATGGACAAAAGTTCAAATGTTTCCAAACTTTATGTTTAAAGGTGCAAAACAGGTTAAACTTCGATGGTGTTACATGTAATTAAATCGAGATAGAATGTATAAATACTTGAACAGAAGATTAAAAT
This sequence comes from Lonicera japonica, assembly GCA_021464415.1. Lineage (NCBI taxonomy): Eukaryota > Viridiplantae > Streptophyta > Magnoliopsida > Dipsacales > Caprifoliaceae > Lonicera > Lonicera japonica. The sequence continues at coordinate 100,056 of JAKCWG010000544.1, read as the reverse complement.
CATGTAGTTCAATAATAGCTAAAGAAAAATATGGACATGACCAAATCCTAACGTAAGAACCATGACAATCTGTATATCAATACTAAACTTGGATAAATTTACCAATGGATCTCAACATAAAACAAGAGATGACCAGAAAAAGATCAAAATCCACGCCATAAAGTAAAATCCGAGAACGAATAGCAAAAGTAAAATCATAAGCACTAAAAGAAAAAGAAAAGGAAAAATTACTCTTTATGAGTTATTAGGGCATTACCTTGCAAAATACCCACAGTTAGAACATCTCACTCAGTAGAATTCACCACCGTGAGGAACGACCTGGATCGAGGAGCGACTTGCGAGGATTAGGACTTTTGACTGTGATGAAAAGGAGCAACTTAATGGCCGCCGATTGGATACTCCGGTGCCGTTGAAGCACCGGTGCTGGGTGAGAGCTTTGGCGAGAGAGGAGAAAAGAGACGGTTACCAATTTTTACACTACGCTTGTGTTTGGGTAAGCAAACACACGCCGGATTTGAAGCCCTAAAATCTGAAGCACACATCCAAATTAGGAACCCTAACAAGAAGTGTAAGCGCTCCGTCGCGTGGCTTTACCGGTGGTAACGGCGGGGTAGAGAGGGCGGAAGCGGAAGTGGTAGACGTTGGGAGGTGAGACAGAAGTCGCCAGTGGTGGAGGAGAAGGTGTGGTAGTGTAGATAGGAGAGAGCAGGGGACAGTTTTGCGGGAAAATGAAAAGAAATTGAGGGAAAAAGCTTCTCGGAGGAAACAAAGTACGGATATTTTATGCGACAATGAACAATTCAAAGGTTAAAAGGTATTTTTGCCATTCAATAAAAAAGAAATTCCTTCAGTTTCAAATTGCTGGTCATTCTTAAAAATTTTAATTTATTAAAAACTCAATATTATTATTATATTTTTTAATTAATTTATATTGACTTTCTCTTATTACCCTTAACTTTATTTAAAACTTTCACTTAAAAAGTGAAAGTACACAAAGACAAAATAGATATGTATTTATCTTTTATGAAAAATGAACATTTATTTTGGAACATCCAAAAAAAAAGAAGAATTAACAATTTAGGACGGAGTGAATATAAAGTAAAGATATTTGATGTAATTATTGTTCATGGACAATCCAAAGATTAAAAGGCATTTTTCACATTCAATCAAATGATTAAATCACATATCATTCATTCTAATTTAAATACATTCTAAAGATTATTATTTTTTTCCTTACTTCATTGCCTCTTTCTACTTGCATCTATCACTTATTTTCCAACCCCATACTTTCCTCTCCTCCCTCTTTCCCTTGTGTAAAACTTTTAAATTTTTAAAATTTTAATCAATGTAAAAATATGAGTAATTCCTAAAACTTATATATTTTATCTTAAACCCTTAATTTGAGATATAGGAAAAAAAATTGAGACTTAATTTACGACAAAAAGAGTAATACAAAATAAGTAGTATTTTCACAAATGGTCACTAACTTTTTGTATTTCTTAATTAATCTTTTCAACAAATCATTCATCATTCTTTTCGAATTCTAATAAAATGCTATCGTTTCCTTTAAACAACTGTGCGACCATAAAGCATGAATAGTATCGCATGTAAACATGTCAGTAGTTGATTTGGATCGTGTTCATAAGGTACTTTATCGAGTTTTAAATGTTATTGTTTCGAATTTAAGTGAATGACTTTTTTTCCTTGGTGAACAAATAATATTCAAACTATATTTGTTATTTTAACAAATAATTTGAAATAAACCGTATTACTCCTTAAACCAATTAATTCTTCTAAGTTGGATACGCAACCGTTGCCAAAACCTACCGGTGTTGACATTGGAATATGAATATGATTTATTGATTTGTGTTAATTTTAATCTAATTGTGATGGATTCGGTTGGGAAGTGATCGACAATGTAATATTATTTTGTTGTTTGCGATAAATGAATAAGGTTTACCATTGGTGGACAATTAGAAATTTTCCTTTTTAATATTTTGAATTAAAAAAATTTAGAAATTAAAATTATCAAAAAAAATATTAAATAAATAATTTTTGAGTTTATTACAATTTTACATTAGAAAAAAAAAGTAAAAATGGATGTTTTACTATCAGTGAATAATCATGCCATAGGTACAGTGGATGGAAATAAATAAATATTATTTTATTCCACTATGCTGGATGGAACATATTTAAAAAAAAATTGTAAGAATGATTTGCTTTGTCCATAAGCATGGATTTAATTTGGATAAATTGCACTTTGCCCACCTGAACTATTATCCAAATAGTACTTTGTCTGCCAAATTTTTAATTTTAACAATGTTTGTTGACCCTAAAGTCAATTAATCTTATTTTGATAATTACAATAAGTTAATATTGTGTTATTTAACTCGGTTGTTCTTTGATAATAGCCACTTTAACCAAAACATCTTCCAACCAAGTGTGAACTCAAACCGAAGCAATCATAATATCACACAAGCTCTACAAGTGCCTCTATTCACAAGAAATCAACCTTAGAGATTCACAAATGCTATACGAAGTCAAGAATGATCTCAATACGTTCTACAAACTTCCAAGAACAAGAAAGTATCAAGAACATAAATCAAGTGAAGACACATTCAAGAAAATCAAGCATCACGAAGACTCAAGACTTTTATAAATTAAGTGAGTGCTTAGATTTCATGTAAAGGATATCATTGATCATTTAAATAGCTCATACAATGATTTAACCTTGTTAAGATTGATCAAAACTAGTTTTATCTTTGAAAACGATTTTTACCGAAAACTAGTCATTTTGGAAAATTCTCTATAAATTCATATGAATGAATTTTGATGCAAAAACTATTTTAGAAGTCTTAGAAAACTATTTTTGATATTCTCCAAGCATCAAAATCAATTTCGGAGTCAAATTGCAAAAATCGAAAAACGCACAAAACCCACCACTCCAGAAGCATGTAGTCGACTACATGGTTAATGGAGTAGTCGACTACACCATGTAGTCGACTACATGGTCACTAGGGTAGTCGACTACCTTGGTCAAATATAGCCGTTAGGACTTCGCTAAATGTGCAATTTCGGCCCAATTTATTATCTATCCACTACAAACGGCTACAATCTTTTTCCACCTATAAATATGAGTTCTTAAACTCATTTTTAACAACTTGAATGATCATCTAAACTCATTTTACACATATCTTCATTATTCAAGTTTATAAGCTATTTATTGATCAATCTTTTCATTCTTTGAGCTAATATTCATTGATCAATCTTGATATCTCTTAGTGTGAGCTTCAATTGTAATTCATTATACACGAGAGCTATTGTACATTGGTGTTTGTCACCAAAACTTGTTCAAATCATTTTTGTGAGAGGTGTATCTCATAGAATTAGCAAGAGGGTTATCTTGTGAAAGTATTGAAGGTGTTTTCAATACTTGTGAGAGTGTGTGATAAGAATACACTTGTAGAGGTTTGGTCTTCACCCGGAAGGAGATCGGTTATAGTGGAAATTCTCGGGGAACTAACCGAGCGCGGACTAGGGGAACGCCGAACCGTGTGGACAAAAAATCTTGGACTTCGATTGGTTTAATCTTTCTTACTCAATCTCTCTATTTAATTACTACATTATTACTTGCTTTGAGATTGTTTGATTATTTGTTTTTGTGTTGTTTATTTGTTTACATTCCTTGATAAATTTGTTTAGCAAATTGTTTTACTTAAATATTTTTGAAAAGTTTCTAAATTCCGCATTAAGTTTTAAAAACCCTATTCACCCCCCCCCTCTAGGGTTGTAATCCGACCTACAATTGGTATCAGAGGTTGTACTCTTGTTTTGATCTAACGATCTTAGAGTTTACGATCATGTCTATTTATCAAGGAACCGGTATCAACGAAGGATCTTCCACTACTAGACCGCCTCTATTTGATGGCAAAAACTATAGTTATTGGAAAAGTCGTATGTGCACTTTTCTCCAAGCTAGTGATTTTGAACAATGGAAAGTCACATTAATCGGACCCTATCAAATTACCAAAACCGATGATAAGGGTATAGTTTCACCCAAATCTATTTCCGAATATGATGAGAATGATATTAGGAAAATCCAATTTAATGCTAAAGCCTTAAACGCTCTTCATTGTGCATTGACTATCGATGAATACAACAAAATCTCTAGTTGTAAATCCGCCAAGGAAATTTGGGATAAATTGGAAGTTACTTATGAAGGAACTTCACAAGTTAAAGATGATAATATTAACATGCTCGTTCATGACTATGAATTATTTAAAATGGAGCCTAATGAAACAATTGCTTCTATGTATAGTAGGTTCTCTATTATTACTAATGCTTTAGATCTTCTTGGAAAGGAATACTCAAATGAAGACAAGATCCGAAAAATCCTTAGAACTCTTCCCAAGAAGTGGAGACCGAAAGTTACGGCTATTCAAGAAGCCAAAAATCTCAAAACGCTAAGCATGGATGAACTCTTGGGTTCACTTAAAACCCATGAGAAGGAGTTGGCAAGAGAAGAAGAAAGTGACTCAAAAGCCAAAAGGTCACTAGCCCTTAAAGCAACTCAATTGGGTGATGATGAGGAATCAATGATAGAAGATGATGATATGGCTCTTCTCTCTAGAAAGTTCATGAAATTTCTAGCCAAGAAGAAAAAGTTTCAAGGGAAAGGAAACAACTTTGATCCCTCATCAAGAAGAAACAATGACCGATCTACTCAACCAAAAGTTGATAATGAGGAAGAAAAGAAATGCTTCCATTGCCATGAACCGGGACATTTCAAAACAAATTGTCCGGTTAGAAGGAAAGAAAGAAGAGATAAGAGAGACAAAGCTTTCAAACAAGTGAGACATGCACTCAAAGGGACTTGGAGTGATTCGGAAGAAGGTGAATCCAATGACGATTCAAGCGACGAAGAAACGGCAAATCTTTGTCTCATGGCTAGAGATGACGAGGTACATTCTTCTTATGACTCATCTAGTGATGATAATTCCTCTATTAATAATGATATACATGATGAAAATGACTATGAAGAACTATATGATATGTTTGAGAAATTGCATAAAAAGTTCAAAAATTTGTCTAAAATGTATGCAAATCTCAAAAAGGAAAATTTGATTATTTCTAGCAAAAATGATAATCTTGAGAAGGAAAATATGTTTTTGAAAAATGAAAACATAACTTTGAAGAAAGAAAAGGAGAAAGAGACTCCAAATACACTTGCTTTAGAAAATATCAAATTAAAAGATCAAGTGGATGACCTAACCAATAGTTTAGCCAAGTTCACCAAAGGAAAGGAAAACTTGGATAAATTATTAGGAATACAAAGGTGTGTTTTCGACAAAGCCGGTTTAGGTTATAACCAAATGGATAACCAAAAAGATTATAAAAACTTTTTCAAAACATACACACCACATGATCCCACTCATCTTTGCTCCTATTGTGGTAGAAACACTCATCATGTGGATCATTGTTTTTATCGGAATAAATGTTTTCCTAAAAGGATGCTTGCTTGGGTTCCAAAAGGAACCATTATGTTTGCTAACCCGAAGGGACCCAACACATTTTGGGTACCAAAGGAGAAGTTACTTAAAGTTATGGTGTAGGTATGCTTGAAAGCAAAAGGAAGCAAAACGAAGTGGTTCTTGGATAGTGGTTGCTCAAAACACATGACGGGAGACAAGAACAACTTCTTAAGTCTTATTCCCAAGAAAGGAGGGAATGTGACTTTCGGAGACAATGCCAAGGGAAAAATCATTGGTATAGGTAAGGTTGGTAAGTTTTCCGCATGCATTGATAATGTTTTGTTGGTTGATGGTTTGAAACATAATTTGCTTAGTATTAGTCAACTATGTGATAAAGGTTATGAAGTAACTTTTAAATCCGATCGTTGTATTGTTAAAAATGTTAGTGATGATTCCATTCTATTTATTGCATATAGAAATAACAATGTGTATACTCTTGAACTAGATGATTTATCACAACAAGATGTTAAATGTTTATCCGCTATTAATGATATATCTTGGCTATGGCATAGACGACTAGGACATGCTAATATGGACTTAATTCATAATTTGTCTAAGAAAGAGCTTGTTAGAGGATTACCTCAAACCAAATTTGCTAAAGATAAAATTTGTGATGCATGTCAACTTGGTAAACAACATAAATCTTCTTTTAAATATAAAAAAGATATTACTACATCTAGACTTCTTGATATGTTGCATCTTGACTTATTTGGTCCAACTTCGGTTGCTAGTATGGGTGGTAAATTATATACTTTTGTTATTGTTGATGACTATACTAGATTTACTTGGGTGTTCTTTCTTTCTCACAAAAGTGAAACCCCACATGTTTTCGCTAAATTTTGTAGAAAAGTTCAAAATGAAAAAGGTGTTTCTATTGTGCATGTTCGAAGTGATAGAGGTAGAGAATTTGACAATGTTGATATTGAGAACTTTTGTGATGAGCATGGTATTGATCATAATTTTTCGGCACCTAGAACTCCTCAACAAAATGGTGTTGTTGAGAGGAAAAATAGATCTCTTCAAGAGATGTCTAGAACCATGCTAAATGAACACTCCTTACCGGAATATTTGTGGGCGGAAGCCGTTAACACCGCATGCTATGTGATTAATCGTACTATTATTCGTAAAAAGCTAGATAAGACTCCTTATGAGTTATGGAATGACAAGAAACCAAGTATTGCATATTTTAAAGTCTTTGGTTGTAAATGCTTTATTTTAAATGATCGTGATCACTTAGGAAAATTTGATGCTAAATCCGATGAAGGAATTTTTCTTGGATATGCCACCAATAGCAAAGCATATAGAGTTTTTAACAAGAAAAGTTTAGTTGTCCAAGAATCTATGCATGTTGTATTTGATGAAACGAATCCTTTTTCACCCATAGCTTGTTCCGATGATGATGTTGAAATTATCCAAAAAGTTTCGGATATTCAAATTAATGATACATCTAAGGAAGAAACCTCGAGTGCTCAAATTCCTCCTAAGGAATTAGAAAATACAACCGAGCAAAACTCGAATGATTTACCTAGGAGTTGGAAATTTGTATCCAACCACCCTATTGATCAAATTCTTGGAGAGCCATCTAGTAGGGTTATGACTAGATCATCCTTAAGAAATGTATGCAATAATGTGGCATTTGTTTCTCAATATGAGCCTAAAAACATAAATGAAGCCGAACAAGATGAATCTTGGATGATGGCTATGCAAGAAGAGCTCAATCAATTTGAAAGAAACAAAGTATGGACACTTGTTCCCAAACCTAAAAATCACACCATTATTGGTACGAAATGGGTATTTCGAAACAAAAAGGATGAAAGTGGCATAATTGTTAGAAATAAAGCTAGACTTGTTGCCCAAGGATACAATCAAGAGGAGGGCATTGATTATGAAGAAACATATGCACCCGTTGCACGTCTAGAAGCTATTCGCATGCTACTTGCTTATTCATGTTTTAAGAATTTCAAATTATATCAAATGGATGTGAAAAGTGCTTTCTTGAATGGTTTTATTGAAGAGGAAGTTTATGTGAAACAACCTCCCGGTTTTGAAAATCATATTTATCCGGATTATGTATTTAAATTGTCTAAAGCCTTATATGGGTTAAAACAAGCACCTAGAGCATGGTATGATAGATTAAGTTCATTTCTAATTAAAAATGATTTTGTTAGAGGTAAAATTGATACTACCTTATTTATTAAAAATCATGATAATGACATGCTACTTGTACAAATTTATGTTGATGATATAATATTTGGTTCTACTAACGAGAATTTGTGTAAGGATTTTTCCACATGCATGCAAAAGGAATTCGAAATGAGCATGATGGAAGAGATGAACTACTTCCTTGGATTACAAGTGAAACAATGCAAAGAAGGCATTTTCATTAATCAAGAGAAGTATGTGAAGGAGCTTTTGAAGAAATTCGACATGGAAGGCGCAAAATCCATGAACACTTCTATGAGCTCCACTTTGAAGCTAGACAAGGACGAAAAAGGTAAAAGTGTGGATATCAAGAAATATCGAGGTATGATTGGTAGCTTATTATATTTAACGGCATCTAGGCCGGATATTATGTTTAGTGTTTGTCTTTGTGCACGATTCCAAGCGAATCCTAAAGAATCACACTTACTAGCCGTAAAACGAATATTACGCTATCTTTCCGGTACTAGTTCATTGGGTTTGTGGTACCCAAGAGAAAATAACTTTGACTTAATAAGTTATTCGGACGCGGATTTTGCCGGTTGCAAAATCGATAGGAAAAGCACTAGTGGCACTTGTCATTTTCTAGGACACGCACTAGTATCTTGGTCAAGCAAGAAACAAAATTCGGTGGCCCTTTCAACGGCCGAAGCCGAATATGTGGCGGCCGGAAGTTGTTGTGCTCAAACTTTGTACATTAAACAACAACTAGAGGACTTTGGAATTAGTCTTAGCCACATTCCCATAAAATGTGACAACACAAGTGCTATTAGCTTGACCAAGAACCCCATACAACACTCACGTACTAAGCACATTGAGATAAGATATCATTTTATTCGTGATCATGTGCAAAAAGGTGATGTTGATATTGAATTCGTTGGCACCGAATCGCAATTTGCGGATATTTTCACCAAACCACTTTCGGATGATCGCTTTTGTACTATTCGACGTGAACTCGGTATGACTAGAGCTTGTGACATCTAGTTTATTCCAAAAAGTTCATAAAAGAAATTAAGATTGCTTAATTATGAGCATACATTATCATGCTTCATTTTAATTTTTATTTCATAGAAATTTTTGTTTACTTTAATTTATATATTACCATGTGTATTAACAAGTATTTTGCAGCCTTAGAAAGTTATGTAATGAAGAAATAACATTGGAAAAGCATTGAGAGAAAAATACACAAAAATGCAGATTTTTGGCAGTGTAGTCGACTACACCAAGCACCATGTAGTCGACTACATGGGTGAGTTGACTCAGTTTTTGCTGCTTAATTAGACCCACGGGATTTATACCAATTTCCACTTATTTTCTTCTTCTTCCACACACCCAAACCCACGAAAATACTCCATTTTTACACCTTCAAGCTTTGAAAAATCAACAACACTCCAAATCATTGCTTCACAACAACTTTACATCATTTATCCACCCTAAATACACATCAAATCTTTATAAATCTACCCTAAATCAACCCATTTCAACACTTTCTCTCTCTTCTCAAACCCTAACCCATTTTCAAAATCACTTCCTTTAAACCCAAAATTTCTCAAAATCATTCTACTATACCACTCTAAAACACCTCACACTACTTATTCCTCTCACAAAACTTACCAATTTCAAATTTTACACCAAAAATACATAAACCCACCTTAAACCTAAGTTTTCTCTCTCTAAAATCCATGGCCTCCCACTCTAGACGATCAACAAGACGACGAGTTCGAGAATCAAACTCTCCACCACCACAAGGACCACCACTTTTCATCAATGCTTCGCTAGAAGCTTGCTTCAACTCGGATTTCATCAACCGAGATATCGTGGAAGGTAAACAATTCAATCGCACTTTATTTTCGGAGAATGGCTTGCGTATCACAAATGTATTCCATCGACAAGGAATTGTAGATTTTTTGGACATTAAAGAAGACATTTATCCACGTTTGGTTCGATTATTTTATGCAAATTTACATCACCCTCTAAATGATGATGGAGAAGCCGACACATCTCTTTTGAGAACATATTTAAAAGGAAGATTTATCACCTTTTCAAAAGATATTATTGCACAAATCTTCGGGATAAATCGTCATGGCACAACTATTGTCCCTAGCAATTATGACACCCGTTACTACGCACTTAAACCTCTCTTAAAGGGTCGCCATCAAAATAGGAGAAACAATGCCTATGATAGAATTTCTTGCTCTATGCTTACTCTTCATGCTAGGTTGATCCATCACATTATTACTCGTTGCATCGTCCCTCGTAGTGGAAGTTATTCAAATGTCACCAACTATGATATTTTTCTCACATGGGCCATTGCTAGCAACTACAAGCTTGATTATGCTAGCTTAATTTTTGAGAAGTTTATAGATATCATGTCTCACTCGGCTCGAGGTCTTGGCTATGGTATGGCTCTTACACGCCTATTTAAATTTTATGATATCTCACTTGATGACGAGACCGATTCAAGAGAATCAACTGAACATGAGCTATACACCGAGAGGACATTTCATCAAATGCACTATCACTTAGACAATGGGAGATGGATCTCTAATGATCCAAATGACGTAGAGGCTAGTGATGAAGAAGAAGGAGATGATCAAGAAGAAGCTTATGAACAAGCCCCGCCTTCTCCTCCACATCAAAGGGGGCGTCCTCGTCAAGATCAACTCATGGATGCCATTAACAATCTATCCCTTCAAATGGCCAACACACGTCAAGAGATGCACCAACGCTTCAATCGTATTGAGACGGCCTTTCAACACTATCATCCGGATTATATCTTTCCGGGTTGGCAACCATGGGATCCGCCACCGCCGCCGCCTCAAGAGTGATTCCCTTCTTTTTGATGAAGAAAAAGGGGGAGAAGTATTATGTGTACTTTGAGTGAGAATGGTACACACTCATTTTTATCGTTTATTTCTATTTTTATGATTATCAAGAACTTTCAAGTATGTTTAAATTTGTTTAAGTTTGAACTTATCCTATCTATGCAAGTACTTTTCATTTTATTAAATTCTTGTATAATTTTAATCTATGCACCTATTTAGGGGGAGCATATTATTCATATGCTTATTATTCTATCTTTTTATAAACACACATTAACTCTATTGTCATCATCAAAAAGGGGGAGATTGTTGACCCTAAAGTCAATTAATCTTATTTTGATAATTACAATAAGTTAATATTGTGTTATTTAACTCGGTTGTTCTTTGATAATAGCCACTTTAACCAAAACATCTTCCAACCAAGTGTGAACTCAAACCGAAGCAATCATAATATCACACAAGCTCTACAAGTGCCTCTATTCACAAGAAATCAACCTTAGAGATTCACAAATGCTATACGAAGTCAAGAATGATCTCAATACGTTCTACAAACTTCCAAGAACAAGAAAGTATCAAGAACATAAATCAAGTGAAGACACATTCAAGAAAATCAAGCATCACGAAGACTCAAGACTTTTATAAATTAAGTGAGTGCTTAGATTTCATGTAAAGGATATCATTGATCATTTAAATAGCTCATACAATGATTTAACCTTGTTAAGATTGATCAAAACTAGTTTTATCTTTGAAAACGATTTTTACCGAAAAACTAGTCATTTTGGAAAATTCTCTATAAATTCATATGAATGAATTTTGATGCAAAAACTATTTTAGAAGTCTTAGAAAACTATTTTTGATATTCTCCAAGCATCAAAATCAATTTCGGAGTCAAATTGCAAAAATCGAAAAACGCACAAAACCCACCACTCCAGAAGCATGTAGTCGACTACATGGTTAATGGAGTAGTCGACTACATGGTCACTAGGGTAGTCGACTACCTTGGTCAAATATAGTCGTTAGGACTTCGCTAAATGTGCAATTTCGGCCCAATTTATTATCTATCCACTACAAACGGCTACAATCTTTTTCCACCTATAAATATGAGTTCTTAAACTCATTTTTAACAACTTGAATGATCATCTAAACTCATTTTACACATATCTTCATTATTCAAGTTTATAAGCTATTTATTGATCAATCTTTTCATTCTTTGAGCTAATATTCATTGATCAATCTTGATATCTCTTAGTGTGAGCTTCAATTGTAATTCATTATACACGAGAGCTATTGTACATTGGTGTTTGTCACCAAAACTTGTTCAAATCATTTTTGTGAGAGGTGTATCTCATAGAATTAGCAAGAGGGTTATCTTGTGAAAGTATTGAAGGTGTTTTCAATACTTGTGAGAGTGTGTGATAAGAATACACTTGTAGAGGTTTGGTCTTCACCCGGAAGGAGATCGGTTATAGTGGAAATTCTCGGAGAACTAACCGAGCGCGGACTAGGGGAACGCCGAACCGTGTGGACAAAAAATCTTGGACTTCGATTGGTTTAATCTTTCTTACTCAATCTCTCTATTTAATTACTACATTATTACTTGCTTTGAGATTGTTTGATTATTTGTTTTTGTGTTGTTTATTTGTTTACATTCCTTGATAAATTTGTTTAGCAAATTGTTTTACTTAAATATTTTCGAAAAGTTTCTAAATTCCGCATTAAGTTTTAAAAACCCTATTCACCCCCCCCCCCCTCTAGGGTTGTAATCCGACCTACAATGTTCACTATAAAGTAAGGATTTTGTTGCGTTTTACCTTAAATTGCTAACAGGGTTAAAAAAACAGACATAATTTAATGGCAAATTGGAAATTTATAAAAGGTAAATGGCACTTTGCCTCCTGAACTATTGTCCAATTAACACTTTGCCTATCAAGTAACAATTTTTGCCACTAACTATTAATTTTGTTAAACTTTACCCCAAGTTGTTAATGGGATTAAGAAAACGGAAGGAATGGCAAATATGAAAATTTACATTTAATAAACTTTCACTTTTTTCCGACGATTCCTCTCTCTAAGCACCATCTCTTCAACGATTCTCTTTCTACGAGTCACCGTCTCCAACAGTCTCACCTACAACTCTCTCCCTTCCATTAATGGCAACCACAACGTTGAATCAAATATGAACTCATTTCCTCAAATTTTCTTTAATTTCTTGCAACAAATGTAAGCCCTTTTTTCTTAAAAAATTTCTAAACCTGTACAATAAAAGCTCTATAAATTAATAAGGTCAAGACCGGCCAATTTTATTAATTAAACAAGGTTTTAATTTATCGATAAGTTAATAATATATTAATTTACCGAAAGATATGTGTTTCCAATATTATTCTATTAATCTTCTTTAGATTTTATTTTCTATAAACTTAATTAAGTAAATTATATGTTTTTAACCCCGTTAGCATTTAAGATAAGGTATAACAAATATAAACAAATTTAGTTGTTTGTACGAAAAATTGCTAAAATCAATAGTTCAGGGGGTAAAGTGCAATTTAGACTTTGTAAATTTTCAAATTTGCCCTCAAATTCCATCTGTTTTTTAACCCCAATAGCAATTTGAGGTAAACTACAATAAAATTAGTAGTTTATAGAAAAAATTGTCAAAATTAATAATTTGATAAGCAAAATGCTACTTGAACAATAATTCAAGTTGGCAAAGTGAGTTTTACCCATTTAATTTTTTCGCTATTTTATGCCCGAGAGCACGGGCATACCTTAGTTGTGAACAAATTGGGGCTTTTGTCGGTTTTTTTTTAATATTATACAAACGAAACACCGTAGTATTGTAACTTTGAAATCAATGTTTTAAAAGGGAATACGTAGACCTTGGGCAATTATAGAGCATCTAAGAGGGGTGGGATCTAAGCAGTGTACTAGGAGAGTATTTTTTTTAATATTTTTAAATATAAATGTATATATACAATATTTGTATAATAGAAAAACAAGTTAATTATTAAGTTCACTGTCCAAAAACAAATTGAACTATAAAGTTAATATTCATATGAAATTCTCAATTTATTTCAAGTAATAATAAAAAAATAAAGTTAAAGATAGACTTAAGAACGTAAGATACAATTGTGAGTTTGTAATTAGTCAAAGTGATATCTTCTTCTACGTCTTTCAGTGCTTGTGCTTGCTAATTAGGGTTTAGTTTGACATGGATATGAGTTTGCTTATGATGGTCGATAAATCCCTTTTCTTAAATGATAATTTTTTAACAAAAGAAAAATAGGGAGCTCCTTAAAAAAAGGGGAAAAAAGGAAAAAAAAATCATTCTATTTGCCTAGCCCTATTAGTAGGGGTATTGTGGCAAACCCAAAAATCGAACAATCGAATTGTACTGAGCCAAACTGAATCGAAAAAAATCCGAAACAAAGAAATAAAGAAACCGAATTGCAAAACCGAGCCAGGCCGAATCAATGCATATGTGACTCAAAAATAATATTACTTCACTGCATAAAATTTTATATTTCTAAAATTTACAAGGTCTAGTGAGAAATCACTCTTTGAGCTATCATGAATATTAAAGTTATATTATAAATGTAAAAGTTAATATTTTTAAATCTAAACAAGTATAAGCAAGCATAAAGTTGTTATTATTTTTTTTACAAAAATAAATGTTGCCTTACAATGTATTTACGTTTATAAAAAATATATGAAAATCGAATAAAACTGAACCAAAAAGGTTGATTCGGGTTTGGGTTAGGAAGATTTAGAAACTGAAACCGAACTTTTAAATTTGGTTTGGGTTTGAGTCTCCTAATTTTTGTCCAGCCCGAAACCAAAAACACCCCTACCGATTAGGCGCCCGTCTAAATCTGCCTAATTCATCCCCACGCCAAGACACCCTCCTGGGCACTAATTGGGGTGCCCCGGGATAGCCTAGGAGGTCCCCTAACCCCCCTTTTAGAACACTGCTTGAAAGTATATGCGTTTAGCATCAGCTTGTTTTCCTGTCACAAAAATGAGATTTTTTTTATCACGTTTTCTATTTAGCCGTCACAAATAACTATCCATTTCTGGGAATAATCTATCTAGAATTTTGGAAAACTTTCTCTTAGGAAGTTGTAGATCTTTGAATTACTTTTCCGTGGACAAAAAGATCACCCAAATCCAAGTTTTAAGCAAGGAGTTATGATCAAAATACCAACAGTGGTTAGTGCTGTGAAATCGGCTTTGGATGAGAGCTCCCAAGATTGATCTTGGAGCCCTGGAGACGAATTTTCTAAAGTTTTAATCCCATTTTCTCACTATTTATCACCCTAACACACCAAAATTCGACCCAAACTCACTCCTATCAATTAGAAGGCTCTAGAGAGAGATAGATGTGGGCTCTTTGAAGGATTCTCACTCATTTTTCAACACCAATCCAAGATAAAAGCTCCAAATTCTCCGAATCATCCTCCTGGTCACTATTCTTCGTCTTCCTTGTGAGCTTTGCTTGGGGAAAAGCCGAAAGCTTCATCTTTTCTCCTTCTTCTTTGCTAACAAGTCGAGGTAAGGGTTTATATGCTCTTAAACTTGAAATTTTGCCATTTTTTAATGAATATCATCATAGTTTCATTTCATTTGTTTTATTTATCTAAATTATGGCCTATAACATAATGTTTTATGATTAATAAAGACCTAAAAGTGAGGTTTGAGGCAATAGATGCTATGTACACTTGATAATATGATTACATTTGACTAGAAATGGATGATTTATACATGTATGTTAAATATGATGATTTTGCCTATTGATATCAATGATATATAATTAATTGAAGTATGAATTCACGTATTTAAGCAAGATATGTTATCTAAGCTCTATGATTACATGTTATTGATTCATATGGATGTTCATTGGGTATGCATGTGTTGATTTGACCAAAAAAGGATTTTATATACACTAAAGGACATGGACATGATTTTGATAGAGTTTATATGGCATATGTAGTATCTACCTTATATTTGATGCATGAAGTGGAACAAGATATACCACTTGAACTTGATATCTATGTACTATAGACTTATAAGCGATGTTCCTTGGATATACATGCTTGGTTGTATCCAAGTGGATTTATAAATGGGTTATGTATGCGCTGAGGAACATGGATACATGATGAATGAAGTTTAAGTGGCATGTGTTATTTTTAGTTGTCATAAAGAACATGTATGCATGTTGTGCATCACTATTGTGTCAACCGCAATCTTAAAGATTCTTCGGCAAGCTCGGACTCCCTTATGGCCTATCGAATGGGCGTATATCTCTTATCATGATGCTTAGAACTCATATATATATATATCTCTGTTCGGAGGCTACATCTCATGGTAATTCGTGGAAGCTTCATTTCTATCTTGATAATGTCTTATCGAATACGATTGGTTGATTAATCTCTTGAAAATGATTGTACTTGGTCGTGGATGACCAAGGGTGATGTGAATTCTGTATGAATATCTATTTTCATGGTGCTTGTCGGGATGGAAAAATAGGCAGGGCCTGGTGCCCTTGAGTTGAAAAGCCCTAAACCCCTTGGGGGAGATTGTTTGGCCGCCTATAAGCCATCGGTAAAAGACCTGGGAACCTAGGCATTGGCAATGCACCATTGGTTTAATTATTTTTTATGAAAGATGGACGGGTTGTTGTTCCACTTCTTGGGTATGATGACGGTATGCCATTTTGAGGTAATGAATTCTATGATGAGATTCCAGTTCAGGTTCTCGTCCACATGAACTATGATTATGTTGTATGCTCTTGGAGCGAATGGATTATATATGGCCATCTTGGCTTGGTTTCTCATCAGTATGCATTGTCAAGTTTCAGAAATGGGTTGACATAAAGGGAGGTAACATGCATATGCATGAGCATGCATCATCATGAGCTAGTTATATTTTGTGATATGTTATAAATAATGTTTAGATTATATAATGAAAAGGTTTACTTGGTTTAGAATAATAAATCAAGGAATGTTTTTCAAACTTTCCCCTCTACTCCCCCTACTAAGCTGTGAGCTCACCCCGTTTTTTTATAAACTATATAGATATTCAGGAGTCCAGAGAAAGTAGGGATGTAACGGGATCGGAGACAAGTTAGTGGCTCTGATACAGATTCATTTTTGTTATGTATATGTTCTCTCAGGAAGCTACGGCTAGCCCGAATTATTGTATATTATCTTAACGTTACTTAGTGGTTTGTATAATGGTTACATGCACGTTTGTATGCTTGTGTACAGTACTGTTCTCATCAATATGATTATGAAGCGGTTGTTTGCCATGTACGATATTACTATTTGGATTTGTTTGTGCATTTACATCATATACCCATTTTAGTCAATTTAAGATGGGTTAGTGACACTTCAGGCCTTAATTACGGGTGTTGTCCCAATAATTAGGCCGGAGGTGTTACATAAATGACCGGATATGATAAGAACTGAAAATTGTTTAGGAATTACGTGAGATAGATGGAAAATGTATCAATCAAATAAGGATCATGCATGACAGGATATGAGATAAACCAGTCGGATAAGAATTAAATAAACTTTGAATTTAGCGTCGTCCCAAATTATAATTTCAGATAATATATAACAAATTAGTGTAATTTTTGAAAATGGTCCAACATCATTACTTTTAGTTCACCACTACCACACTTTAAATGGGTCTAGAGCATAATATTGTTTTTAGTCACACTTTATATGCAATCTTTTGGGACAATTTTGATAGATTAAGAAAAAAAATTATAGCACAATTAATAGTTATAATATTTTTTTCAAGATGCTCTTATTTTGCATTATATCATGTCTTAATAATTTATAATTAAAACTATCAATCTATCTACATTATATTTTACTTACATACTTTTGTTTATATGAATTGACATTTTTAATGTGCTTTTTATTTTATTGATGATGTCAAATGAAATTTTATAAAAAAAAGTTTCATTGACAATGAAAAAAACTAAATTATATATATATATATATCGTAAGAATCACTTTTATAATGTAATTTATTTTATTTTATGATTTTTATATAAAACTTTGAAAAAAATGTTCTTGTACAATAACCACCAAATACAATGCAAAAAATTGAATTTTATGGATTAAGTGCCCAAGATTTTCGGTGGTAATATTTTGAATTAATCAATTTAATTATTTAAAGGTGGTGAAGAAAAAAAAAATAGTAAACAAAAATCTATTTAATTAATCAAAAATGTACATTTTTATCTCACAAGGAACATGATAAAATAATCTCACATCTTAGGTGGAATAGTTATATCATGTCTTTTATGGGATATAAGGTGTAAGTGGGATTATTTTATCCCTCATAACATCTTATCTAATGGTACCAAACATGGGATAAGATAGCTACCTACCACCAAACACATAATAGGTTGCTACCTACCACAACAAACAAAGGATAGTATAACTTTATCTTATCAATTCTAGTATTAAGCACAGTATACTAAAAAGGAGTTGAAAAAAAAACAATGGCTTGTACATATAAATAGGAGTTAAATTTGGTGGAAGAAAAATCTAACATTCGAATTTCAACATTTTATTTTACTTTTGTTATGAGACTGGTTTTATATTCCGATTTGTTTTGATGTTATTGTGGAATGTAATGTTGGAGATTTGTGCATTTTGGAGCTAGGGTTTTGTATGGCTGTTTATACATGCACTACATCAAAATGAGCAATTTGTTATGGACTTGAGTACGATTATTAAGAACATAGAAAGAGAGAATGTTTATATTGAATTAGATTAATGAATACAAAGATAGGCCTATATATATAGGCATATGTATATGAGAAGAAATGAAATAATAAATCTCTTAATTAATACAAGATTTAATACAAAGGTCAACCCTTTAAATATGGCAACTAAATATATTGACAACCTAACGTATAATATATATATATATATTAACAACCCCTTCAAATGCAAGATAGTAACAAAAAGACCAATTTGAGTTTGGAAAATATTTTTTTGAAAGTGGCCAGGCAGTTGAACTTTAGTGAAGACATCGGCAGGTTGATCTCCGAAATAGTCATCGAAGAGACAAATAGTGTTGCAATTGATGTGTTGATGAGCAAAATTTTAGGTTTATATGTTCGTTGGCTTTATTCTGATGCTAAAAACACATTTTTCGTTGTAATTGTTTGTGCGTCAAATGAAGATTTGAATATGCAACAGTCAACGGAAGCTCACTAAACATACTGAATGCAATGTAAAAAGTTCACGCCCTAAGGTAAGCAAGGTAACATGTTTTGATTTAATTCTACATAGTCGTTGAATGTTTAAATTGAAAACAAAAGTTTTTGGAGTCAAACTTGCATTTTGAGTTTTATTGGCATTTTTCTTGAGCCCATTGTATTCCATCAAGACAAATAGATGATAAATTATTTATTTTCATGTTCTTAATGTGTTCCAAAAGTTGCCTCTAAAATTTGGATTGAACTGGAGTTCGAACAAACTTAAAACGACAAAATATAGAAAAATTGAAAAAGTGTCGTTAAAGGTGGACCTGGTACAACTTTGCTAAATCTTCATGAATGTGATTTTTACCGCAAACTTGTTTTTAAGTGTTTTAAACGTAGGTGCTAAATCTTCATGAATGTGTTCCATCATTCTTTGTTTTCAAATAACTAAGGTACGTATCAAATGTTCAAGAGGTCATGTGGGGTTGGCTTTGGATGCGGTTAAAGTCGGGTTGAACGAAGGTGCTTCGGTTCCAATTGAAATAGGAAGGCTAACGTGGTAAAAGAAATCATAAACATTGAGGGATTACATCAAGATCGTCAAGGGCATTATGAGATAGAAAAATTAGAAGATGTAGGGAAGCATTTGCCTGTCTCAGTTGAGGTGAAGATTCTTCAATTAAGAGTTGAAGAGACAACCGCATAGGTTGTAACGACCCGGTCCCACCTCAGTACGATATTGTCCGCTTTGGGCTACATGGTCCCACTCACCCGCACGGATTTGTTTTCGGGAGCTCACGACCAGCTTCCCAGGGGGTCACCCATCCTGGGATTGCTCTGGCCAGCTACTCGCTTAACTTCGGAGTTCTTATGGGATCCGAAGCCAGTGAGCCCCCAAAAGGCCTCGTACTTAATTAGCGACCGTTTCTTACTTATATAGGTTTCCAAGGATCCCCCATCTTCCGGTGTGGGATGCCCCCTTTGAGCTACAATTCCTCCACTCAAGGGAGTACTCCATCACTCGCAGGGCGTCACATCTTTCCCCCCAAGGGAATCGACGTCCTCGTCGACACACCGTACTCTGTGGGGTTCGCTCTGATACCATTTGTAACGACCCGGTCCCACCTCAGTACGATATTGTCCGCTTTGGGTGAGCGCGACCTGCAACCCCTCAGGGCCAGTCCATCTGCTCCCCTCACGGATTTGTTTCTGGGAGCTCACGACCAGCTTCCCAGGGGGTCACCCATCCTGGGATTGCTCTGGCCAGCTACTCGCTTAACTTCGGAGTTCTTATGGGATCCGAAGCCAGTGAGCCCCCAAAAGGCCTCGTACTTAATTAGCGACCGTTTCTTACTTATATAGGTTTCCAAGGATCCCCCATCTTCCGGTGTGGGATGCCCCCTTTGAGCTACAATTCCTCCACTCAAGGGAGTACTCCATCACTCGCAGGGCGTCACATAAGTAGCGCAAAGCTAGAGCTTCTATATTAAGTCGTATCTTATAATTTTATTTTGATATAGTAAAGCACTGTCAGTTAGTCCCGGAGATTAGTCCTAGCAAGTAGAGATGCCTCATTACTTGCTGGTATTGTGTGGTTTCTTTTTGTGTAATTTCTTACTTGATATAAATTGCTAGAAAACATAACACAAGTTTCAATAATAAAATTGAGTAAACTTGGGCTTTTGATTTTCCTATCACATATCAAATTATTTTTGAATAAAACCCCTAAAATCAACATAGGCAATAAGATCCTTACAATTCTGCACACGCATATAAGAACACATAATTATTTTTCAATTAGTATTAGAAGTGGTTCTTTTATTTGCTGCTTGCTTTGATTTGTTTTCCATGTCTACCAAGATGGATTCGTCTAAATCCAAGGTTTATATGTTTAATGGGTATAATTATAATTATTAAAAATTTTGCATGAATATTTATTTGCAATATTTAGACAAGCAAATTTGGCAAATCGTTTTAAATGGTTATACTAAACCAACAGTAATTGCCAATGGGAACATTGGATCTAAACTTATAGCCTGATAGACCGCTAAAGAATTAAAAGCAATTGGGTTTAATTCTCAAGGTATGAACATAATAAATGATCATGTTTTTTAGGAAGAGTTCAAAAAGATTTCAAATTGTACTATTTCCAAACAGGCCTGAGATATTTTGATCGTAATTTTTGTATAAACCACAACTATAAAAAGTTACAAAATTCAAAGACTCGTGACTGATTTTGAAACTATAACAATGAAAGAGGATGAGTCATTTGATATTTTTCATAATAAGCTCAAAGACATAGTGAATACTCTCTATCACTTTGGCGAAATAATTTTTGAATATCGCATTGTAAAGAATCCTAAGATCTTTGTCTGATAAGTTCCCCCCAAGAATTACTGCCATTGAAGAAAGCAAATATTTGGATTCCTTAATGGAGAAAAAATTGATTTGATCTCTTTAAACTTTTGAGTTTAACCGGCTTTCAAAATACATGACTAAAAAGAATAAAGCATAAAAAATATTGCATTTAGAGTTAAAGATGAAAACATAACTAAATTTGATAAATGCTCTATGTCTGATTTCCAATAAATAGCTAATTTTGTGTGTAATTTTAATAAATTCTTAAAGCTAAATCAGAAATTGAAAAATGGTGATCAAAATATTGGGAATTTGGGGAATGTGAATTTTGAGAATAAACCCCAATCGATTAAGAATTGCTTTAAGTGTCAAGGTAGTGCTCACAAAGATTTTGATTGTCTTACTAGGATGAAGAGATTGAAAAATGATAGTGGAAATAAAAAAGAAACGAATGCCACTCCTAGTGATGATAAGGAAAATCTCAACACTCAAAAGGATTATCATGATTATTTAGCTTTTGCCGCACAAATTTCCTTAGAAAAGGTGAATCAAAAGATTTCCAAGAATTCACTTTCTGATAATGAAGAAGATTTCTCTAATCTTACTGATTTGAAAAAGGACAAAACAAGTTTTGAAAATTCAAAGGTCAAGAAGACCGGACTTTTAAATAAAATTAAAAAACTTGATCTTGAAAAATTAAAATTTATCGGTCTATTTGATTCTTTAAAAGCGGCAAAATTTGTGAAGAAAATAAATTTTAAGGATCGTATTGCCTAGATTGATTTTAGCGTTTTTTTTATCAAAAATAATTTTAGATTTGATAAGCCGAATTAAAACCCTAAGTTTAATTAATTTTACTCTCGAAACCTATGTTGTGTTTTCTAATAATTATACCAATTAAGCAATCCACAATACCAGGAAGTAACAAGGTATCTTTACTTGCGTATGATTAATCCTCGGGACTAACTGACAATGCTTCACTATGATCAAAATGGAATTACAAATTCGATGACTTACAAAAATTGCTTCCCTATAATTTTGCAATAGTCCCGTCAATTCCTTGAATGTAGAATCCAATCGCAGCTGGCTTGGCATAGCGTTTCTTACTTTTTTGGATTACTTGTCGCCTTCTTTTATGCACTTGATCACAATTATTCACCCAATGTCTGCGATCTCCCTTATTGCAAGTTAGCTACTTCACTCACCCCATCTCTAATCGCAAACAAAAACACTCCCGCAGGACCATGAACGATTGAAATCCTAATTCTTAAATTTGAAGAACAACATGATCTCTATGGCGTATAAACAAAATTTAGGTGGTGTCTCAAAACTCTCAAAAAGTGATTCTAACATTTAGATATTTTTCGCCTAAAAAATCTCTCTAAAATCATGTATTTTCTCCTAAGCCAATGTGTTATATTTATTGAAAAATATTGAGTCAAAGTCCTCTTTGGAATAGGTTTAAAATACCTAAAAAGGAATTTTTGCTATAAAAACGTGTATAGGAACTTACTGCCTTTTACACGTTTTTTGTTTTCCTGCTTTTTACAATGTTTTTTAGTTTTTTACTATGTTGCTCATTTTTCGTTGTTATAAGTCTGTTCGAATTGTGATTTGATCCATATTTCAGATGCAACTTATGTAACATGTTAGACATGTAAAAAAATGTTTTTCCATTAATTTGTGTTAATGAAATTTCTCGGACTTCAACAAAACTCGGTAAAAACACTTAAAGTCAAGTTTGACTCAAAAAACTTTTGATTTGGAGTTTAACTCTCAACCACCACCTATGTTTTGAATCAAACCATATAACCAACTTACCTTAGGTCCTGAATTATATACGGTGCATTTGGTAAGTTCAGCAAGCTTCTATTAATTGTTACATATTCAAATCTTCAATTCAACTTAAATAATTACAGCGAAAAAAGTGCTTTTGGCATCAAAATCAAACCAACTAAAAATATAAACCTAAAAATTTAGAGAATGAAGCAAGGGTTATAAAACTAGAAAAATGGATTTTCGATTTAACTCAATAACAGTGAACGTGATTTCATACGTTTGTTTGTTATTTTTCTTTTTCTCATACGCAATAACTGACATTACCTCAGCAGCAAATGCTCTTTCAATACACTGTACCCTTTTGATTTGCAGCCGAATTGCATTCTTGGTTATGTCATCCTAGCTAGTAGAAGCATGAATTGTGTCTATGACCTCAACAACCACTTTGTTTACTAACTTCTTAACCGGTTCGTCATCATTACTGTCTCTTAAATTTGTCTTCCCTACTTTCTCATCAGTCTTCTCGTACTCAGCGAGATGGCCCCTCTTTACCAATCCCTCTAAAAACTGCTTGAGGATTTTGCAATTCTCGATATGATGCCTATGGTCTTTATGGTATGTGTAGGTCAAAAATCAACCCTAAAAGGGGTGAATAGGGTTTTTAAAACTTAATCCAATTTTAAAATAGTTTCAAAAAAAAGTTTAAGTCTATATCAAGAAACTAGCAAACCAATCAAGCAATCCCAGGCACAATAATATAGTAAGAAAATAAAGAGCTAGAATTAGAATGATTAAACTAAATGAGCCAAATATGTTTTATTCTCGCGGTTCGGTTGTTTAGATCATACGACCGCGCCCGAGTAGTTTCCCCTGAGAAGTTCCAATAACCTATTTTTTTACAGGTGAAAATCAAATAATTTACAAGTATATTTATCTCACTACACTCACACAAGAATCACTATTGCTAATCTATGAGAAGAACCTCTCACAATTTGATGAATAAAGTTTATTTGGTGTTGAACACCAATGTACAATAACTCTCAAGTGTATTTGAAGATTACAAAAGAAGTCCACACTAGAATTATCAAGTTTGATCAAAATTCATACTCAAATAAAGAAGGATTGATCAAAACAATTTCTTGATTAATGAAAACTGTTGAAGAATATAGATGAATAGTGATTCAAAATGGTTTAAATGTGTCTTCGATGTTGTATATATAGTCTCAAACAAGATATGGCCGTTTTAGAGGGTTGGTAAAAGTTTGGTGCCAAAAATGGTAAAAAAATTTGAAATCCAATAGCTATATTCTGAAGCATCAGTCGACTAATGGCCTTCAATCGATTGAGCCAAAGCTCATCAGTCGATTGAGAGCACTATTCATCAGGCCAAATTCTCAATTTTTTGACTTTTGCAATTTTGCTCCAAATTTAATTTTAATTCTTGGGGGATTTCAAAAACATGTTTCTAAGACACATATTTTCGTGAAAGCTCAAAATATGCTCGTTTGAATTTAATATGAATTTATTTCCAAAATAGTTTATAAAAAATAATGTTTTCAAAGGGATTCTAATTCAAACTTGTTTTAAATCAATCTATCAAGCATACTTAATTATATTTGAGCTATTATAATGATCAAAGAAGAAACTTTACAATAATCTTAAGTACTCACTCAATTTTTAATTTAACGAGTCTTCAAGTTCTTAAACTGTTTCTTTAGTCCTTCATTTGCTTATAGACTTTGATCTTCAAAGATTTGTATGTCAATGTTTTCTTTTGATAAAAGATGTTAAGAGATGCAAGCCAATGTGATATGTGTACTTGTTGATGAGTGATCTCGGTTTTGTTCCACAGTTAGTAATAATTGAGACGTGGCTATAATTACTTCAACACACAAGTTGAATTACACAAGATTAATATATTATTTTTATCAAAACAAGATTAGTGACATTTTAAGTCAATAGTACGAACATATCAACTGCTTGTTTCGATTTGCTGGGTCACTACCCATTTGCCTTAGCCATTCGAAGAACTGCTAATTCTAAATATCAAATATTATCTTATGGATTGGCTTCGTGAAAACCCCCTTGTATCATTCGTCACTGATTTTGGAGAAATCCTCTTTCATTTTCCTTTTTGATTTAACAAACTTTTCACTACCATTGCCCCCGTTTTCGCTACTGTTTCTTTGTCTTCTGCTGTTTCCTACAGCTATTTCGTCATCTTCGACTCGGGTATACTTATTTATCTTTGAGAGCAATTCATCAAAGGTTTGAAGGGGCATCCTTGTCAAAGAATTGTAAATACCACTATTGTCTTTAAGTAAGCCATATCTAAATATGTTCAAAGCAAACCAAAGGTCACAATCTTCAGCCTCTTAAAACATTTCCTAGTACCTGAAGGCATACTTTCTAAGAGTTTCATCCTTCCTCTTCCTCAGATTGGTCAAAACCTCCAGGCCTTTTACTACCTAGTTATTGGTTATGAATCTTACCGTAAACTGCTCGGCCAGTTCTCTAAAATTATCTATTTGGCCAGGTGGTAACCGAGTAAACCATTTGAGAGCTATGTCACCTAGGCTAGCAGGAGACATTCTACATATAATAACATCATCTAAAATCCAATAAGTCATAACTTGTTTATAATACCTGATATGGTTGGCAGGATCAATACACTCATTGTAGTTGTTGAACTTGGGCATGGAAAACTTTTTGGGAAGGGTCGCCCCTGCTATTTGTTAAGTAAACGAAGATCCATCATGCTCTGCTAATGACCTCATCGCTAAGTCCCTTGGTGTGAGCAATGGATTTTCCTGCAAGTGTGGAATTAATCAATCTTCTAAGATCATGCTTGATCCAAGCCTTCGGGCCAACGTCTTTCTCTACCAATCTCTTAAAAACACTATGTCTTTGAATGACCACCAGAACCTCTAGTATGGAAACGTGTACAACCTTCACCTTTTCAGTAACTTGGCTTTATGTTTGTTGTAGTCTTAGTTGCTCTTTGTGAAGCTGTAGCCACCCCAATTCTTGACCCACGCAAGAACCCTAAAAGATAAATTCCTATATAGCTCACATAATGTCCAGAATTCATGCACACACTAAAGCAAGTTTTGAGGGAGTTTGTAGCATGACAAATAACCCTACTGTGAGGTTTTGTCACGCGACAAACTTTTTCAAACACCGACCAACCATTCTGACAGATCACAGTGTTAGAACCCACCACTTTAGCTGGTTTTGTCGCACGATAAAACTTCTTGGTAGGTTGTAACATGACAAACCGTCATACTATGAGAATCTATTGGGCGATAAATTTTGCCAACAGTATTATAGGCCAACACCCCTATTGGTTCAAGGACACACGGTTTTTACACAAAAAATCTATATTTTCTCTCATATTTTCAATCTTTAAGCCTTCTTTAGAAGCACATTTGCTAATATTTATTTTCACAAGAGTCTCGGATCTAATCTTGGCACATGGAGTGCCACCTTCTAGAGTTAAACCACTGAAAATATTTTAAAAAGGAAAAGCAAGTACACACCGGAGGTTTATCTACAATAGTTTATTTCTCTCTTATTTATATTATCTCGACGGGGAGGTATTTATCTAAACTTCTTCTTAAATTAACTTATATATTTGTGTACATGTTTTATCTTTGTTGTTTAACTTAAAAATATTTCATGGATGTAGACTTTTTATATTTGTTGTTATATTCAATTTCTAGTTGGATAAACTTATTGTCAAGTTACTAATAGTCTATTATTTTCAAACAAAACTACTTGTCAAAACCCTGATAAAATCATTTATAAAATCAGAATAAGTAAGGCCATTATTGTTCGAATAAAATCAAGTTTGCAAAACCTGGACTGATAAAGCTTACTTAATTAGGAATTAAACTCGGATATATTCTGTGTTTTATATAAACTATAATATATCTGATACACTCTCCTCAAGAGTTCAATTCGATATCAAATCAATTCCGATAAGATTCGATCTTTTTTAAATTAACCAAACGAGAAAATTTATATTGTTATATGAGAAAATAATACCGAATCAATCTTAGGATTTCAAAATAGATAAAATAAATTTTTGTCACTATTAATCAGACTTTGAAAAAACTAAACATCGAGTCACGGAATACAAGGTTTTCATCTCTTTCCATGTTTTCCTCTAAATCAGGTTTTCATGAGGCTTTTCCAGAAAACAGTAGAATATTAGTAACAACATCCAAGTTTTTCAATATAGAATAAACATATAAGACTACTAGAGACCAAAAGGGCTGAACGGGTGCTTAACATCTTCCTAATCCGTAATATAGTTCCCGAGCCCCATATAATCCTGGTTTCAAAGACAAACGTGTAAGGAAAAAGGCTTATCTATAGCCTTTTCCCTTACATAACTCTTTTATCCATTTTTTCGTAAAACGTACTGGTCACTCTTAATGAACTCTCCTACATCTAGAATAGGATAGAGGGACATATGAAATGAATAGTCACTATATATAAGTGAATGAAATGATGGAATTTCTTCTAACATTTCAGACCTCCAAATTAGAGGTTGAGACCCGGGGGCCGCATTTGCAGATTATTATAGAAGCACTTGTAAAGCTTGATTCTGCAACCTTAATCTGGTTATTTTGTTTTTGGAATTGCCAACAGCCAGGTTGTGATCATTGTAGTTACTATCAACCGGTTCTCTAGTCTGATTGGTTGGTGAGACTGGGTTATTGTTTCTCTAGAGGGTTGGCAGTGCACCATCTCCTATCGATTGCATGACTGAAAGATCTATGATGCAACTTTTCTAGTTATAGGCAAGGTGACTGATTTTGAGGGGAAAGTGATGAACCCACTAACAACTAGAAGCTGGATTTCTTCTTCGTTTCCCACAGACATTGCCAATTGTAGGTGACCAAAATTTTTGACCTGACCCACAATAAAGAATGGTTATTAACAAGTTCAATGGAATGGTTAAATGGCGCAAAAATGGACAAGAGGTTTTTGTTTGAGGATGGTTCCACTAGCTAATGGATAGTAGGTCTAGAGTACCTCCACCCTTTGGGTGTATTTGTTTATTACCTCGAAAGGCTATTTACAATGAAAAAGACATGCTACTTGCTCTCTCCCCCTACACTAGGTTTCTCTAACTTTGATAATGTGTTAATGAATGGATTCGTAAAAATGAGCTCTCCTTTTTCTATTTATACCAATAGAATTAAGGTTACAAATGCTCATTAGGGTAAATAATAAAATGACCAAAGAATGTAGGGCTTGGATAATACTCCGGCACTTTTTTCCTTATTTGCAACTAACTAATTTTGGCATTATACGACTGTCGCGATTAGGTGGGGACCATCACGATTCTAATAGTGGTCCGTACGATTCAGTAATATTCTTCCCAAACATTCCTTGTGCCCTTTCACTTGTTGGTCATGTGGTACATTTGTCGAAATTGGTTGAGTTCGACTGTCCTTGCCACTCCATTGACGTCAGCCTTCCAATTCATTCTCCTAAGCTCTTTCACTACTAGGCCGTCAGATCGTACCCAATGTATGGGTCTCTGAAATGCTAGGCCTGCCTAACTTCTTATAACAAAATTTTAAGCTCCCTTAGAATAAAAATTATACATTACTTACAATAACTTTCAACAAAATAAATAAATAAATAAATACCACAAAAATATAATCCTTCCACTAAATTTATTCGAGCAATAATAGTACATATATGCAACATATAAATGTCATAGATTTCGGCTAAAGCTATAAAACAATTATCTTTACAATTTGTTTAGTTTTGTAACAATTATAATAGAGAATATATATAATGTATCTCGAAACCAAAAATCTAAAACTTGAGTTCTCATTTTTTCGATCAATTAAAAATTCACAAGTCGTGCTTCACGTTGTCCAATAGATTTTCGCACTTGTTGAAGATTTATGACTTGATCTGCAAAAAGTAAAAAATAATAAATAAATTATGAAGAGAAAGAACATATATATAACTACAATGTATGTCTATGTTAAATAGTTAAACAAATTCGGAAACATATAAATTATTCATTAACAGATAATATATATCTATATATAATCACAAACGTAAAATAGAAATAATGTATAAAAGATATATTTATAAGCCCATAAAATTGAAAATGTAATAATAGATGTAATCATAAACGTAAAATTGAATACATATATATATATATATAACATTATATTTATAAGTATAAAATTGAAAATATAATAAGTGATATAATCACAAATGTAAAATTAAAAATATATATGCAATTGATATATTTACAATCATAACTTGAAAATGTAATAACAAATATAATTATAAAGATAAAATCTAAAATCAAACATACATATATATATAGGTAGAAAATTGAAAATAAAATAATAAATATAATAACAAAAATAAAATTGATAATATATATAACAAGGGTGATTTTATTTATATCCACAATATCTTGCAATTAATCCACGTTAATAACTTAATCCACATTGCCTACTAAATTAATCCACGAATGTGGATAGACTGACAAAAAATATTATTGACTTAATTATATAAAGATTATTTTATTAATGATTTAATATTAAAAAATCAACTAGATTAATAAGTACATCCATTTTAATTAAATAAATAAAAATAGGGGTAATTAGTTTTAAGGACAAATATTCATTTCTCTATCTATTTAAGGATACAACCTTTATACCAATAATTTAAGGTCTAAAGTTTTGTTTAAAGTACAAACTTTTACAGATAAAGAATTAAAATTAAATTAATATAACTACAAAACTAATTTATATTATTGTTATTCCTATAATTAATGTCATTATCATCTAATTAATTATTAAACTAATCTAAACTTCTAAAATCTTGCTATAAACTAATATCTATAAAATCAAATTCAAAATTTAGATTTAAACAATCAAATAACGTCTAACAACTTAATCAATTACTAAAATATAGAAAATCAAATAATTCAAAATTTAAGTTTCAACAATAAAAAAAAATTAAAAAACCTAACCAATTTGATTAGTAATTAACAAGGGTGATTGTATTTCTATCAACAAAATTTGTCACTTTATCCCTTTTTTGGGTTTTACTAAGATAATTTCTATTGCCCACTAAGTTTAACCACGTTGTTGGATGAACTTACAAAAATCAATATTGGTATAATTTTTATAAAATAACGATTCTTTTTAATTCAATTGTAAATTATCCACCAAATTTTTACTTCTATCCACCGTCATGTAATATATCAAAAAGTAAACATAAATTGTATAATAAAATGTTATTTCTAATATATATAATTTACTGTTAATTATATCCACTTTCCGAACTCGAGATTAGACTATAAGATTAGATTATAGTCTATAATTTACATTGGTTTCTAGAATTGAGATTATTATACAATAATTCACATTACTCTAGAATAGTAATTAAACAGTAAGTATAGTTTGAAACATTTGTAATATGTCTATAAAATTTGGTTCCTACCTAGAAGCAAATTAAAATTATAACTTTAATTACATATTCATGATGGCAAACAAGAAAATAAATATATACTACAATTGAATATTCTTCCTTTGACTTGAAAGGATTGAGATTGAAGGAAACGATGTTTGTTGCTTACACTAATTCGTAATTAGTTTCTTAAGTACCAATACTGCTTTATTTTTGTTTTTTTAGGGTCCTCATTGTATAGAAAAAAAGAAAAAGAAAATAGTAAATTCATTCATTGAAAAAAATTATTCATTATTGTTATGATATAATAAAATAAATTAATTCCGCCTAGTTTTGTAGTATGTTATATTTTTTATGAATAATGAATTTATAGTACTTGTATCAATATACCTTTTAAAAATATATTATTAATGAAGTATATTCTAATTAGGAAACTAATTTTAAAAGTAAATATATTTAAAGGATTATTAATTAGTAGATATACTTCTCAATTTTTATATGGAAGTTTTGAGAAGTTTATTTCAAAGTTAACATAAATCAAGGGTGGATAAAGGGTGATTTTATTTCTATCCACGATATCTTGTAGTTAATCCGCGTTAATAAGTTAATCCTCGTTGCCTACTAAATTAATCCACGAATGTGGATAGACTGACACAAAATATTATTGATTTAATTTTATAAAGATTATTTTATTAATGATTTAATATTAAAAAATCCACTAGATTAATAAGTACATCCACTTTAATTAAATAAATAAAAAATAGGGATAATTAGTTTTAAGGACAAATATTGCTTTCTCTATCTATTTAAGAACACAACTTTTATACTAATAATTTAAGGTCTAAAGTACAAACTTTTACGGATAAAGAATTAAAATTAAATTAATACAACTACAAAACTAATTTATATTATTGTTATTCCTATAATTAATGTCACTATCATCTAATTGATTATTAAACTAATCTAAACTTCTAAAATCTTGCTATAAACTAATTTCTATAAAATCAAATTTGAAATTTAAATTTAAACAATCAAATAACGCCTAACAACTTAATCAATTACTAAAATATAGAAAATCAAATAATTCAAAATTTAAATTTCAACAATCAAAAAAAATTAAACAATCTAATCAATTTGATTAGTAATTAACGAGGCTTATTTTATTTCTATCCGCGAAATTTGTCTGTCTATTCCTCTTTTTGGGTTTTACTAAGATAATTTTTATTGCTCACTATGTTTAACTATGTTGTTAGATAAACTTAAAAAAATCAATATTGGTATAATTTTTATAAAATAACGATTCTTTTTAATTCAATTGTAATACTTCTATCCACCCTCATATAATATATCAAAAAGTAGACATAAATTATATAATAAAATGGTATTTCTAATATATATAATTTATTGTTAATTATATCCACTTTTCGAACTCAAGATTAGACTATAATTTACATTTGTTTCTAGAATTGAGATTGTTATACAATAATTCACATTAATTTTGGAATAGTAATTAAACAGTAAGTATAGTTTGAAACATTTGTAATACGTCTACAAAATTTAGTTCATACCCAGAAGCAAATTAAAATTATAACTTTAATTACTTATTCATGATGGCAAACAAGAAAATAAACATATACTATAATTGAATATTCTTCCTTTGACTTGAAAGGATTGAGATTGAAGGAAACGATGTTTATTGCCTCCACTAATTCTTAATTAGTTTCTTAAATTCCAATACTGCTTTGTTTTTATTTTTTTAGAGCCCTCATTGTTTAGAAAAAAAGAAAAAGAAAATACTAAACTCATTTGTTGAAAAAAATTGTTCGTTAGTGATATGATGTAATAATATAAATTAATTCCGTCCAGTTTTGTAGTATTGTATATTTTGGATGAATAATGAATCTATAGTACTTGTATCAATATACCTTTTAACAAATTAATAAAATATGTTATTAAGGAAGTATATTTTAATTAGGAAACTAATTTTAAAAGTAAGGAAGTATATTCTAATTAGGAAACTAATTTTAAATGTAAACATATTTAAAGGATTATTAATTGGTGGATATACTTCTCAATTTTTATATATGGAAGTTTTGAGAAGTTTATTTCAAAGTTAACATAAATCAAGGGTGGATAAACTACAAAAATCCGCGGATAGAAATAAAATTGCCCTTGGATAAACCGCAAAAATCAGCGGATAGAAATATAATTACCCATATAATAAATATATTTGTA
The DNA here is from genome assembly GCA_021464415.1 of Lonicera japonica. Lineage (NCBI taxonomy): Eukaryota > Viridiplantae > Streptophyta > Magnoliopsida > Dipsacales > Caprifoliaceae > Lonicera > Lonicera japonica. Next base: position 67,447 of record JAKCWG010000544.1, on the reverse strand, counting down.
AGCATAACTTGAAAATATAAAAAAACATATATAATTATGACCACAAAATTGAAAATATATATAACATATATATTTATAAGCATAAATTAAAAAAAAAAAAGTGGTAATGTATATAATTATAAAGTAAAATAAAAATTATATCTAACAGATATATTTATTTATGTACTTAGAATTGAAAGTGTAATAACATATATATTTAAATAATTACCAAAATAAACATATACTAATGTATATAACTGATATGTATTGAATATATATACATAACATATATTTCTGTCACGATTTAAATATATTTCTATAAACGTATAATTTGAATTAATTTAATAAACAGGACTTAAAAAGTTTCCTTATTACATCTAAATTTCCAAAATCACACTCAAAATAGATTTAAAAAAAGTAACTTAAAGTTTCCTTATTACATTCAAATTTCAAAATTCACAATCAAAATATATTTAATAAAAGTGCACTTAAAGTTTCCTTACTACATTCAAATTTCAAAAATCACATTCAAAATAAATTTAATAAAAGAGCATTTAAAGTTTTTTTAAGGTATTTTTAAACACATCTACAAAATCTGTCTTTCCAATTATAGGTCGGTGGTGTACATTAAAGAAGTATTTTGAATTGTGCGGCAACAAATTAATAAAAATTAAAAAAAGTTATCCGTTGCGTAACTAACCACGTGGTATTAATTTGTTATTTATTGGCTGAGGTATGCATGAACCTTTCTCAGTTTCTCGTCTGTCCCCCACAAAATTGTTTTCATCTCATTTAAAGATAATTTCTTTCCCTCTTAAATTATATTGTAAATTAAGTGTTTTTCTCTTTGAATGTTTTAATTTATTTTATATTCCTTTTCTCATAGTACTTAAAATGTGCCCGCTTAAATATAGACTCTTAATTTAGAGTATCTCCAATAGTCTTTTAAATTTTTGTTTTGTGTAAAATTTACACAACTTGTAAATTTTTTTCTCTCCAGCAGTCTTTTAAAATTGAAATTTGTGTAAAATAGTTGTGTAAAATACACTCCTATTTTACAATGCCACATCAGCTTTCTCTCTCTTCAATTTTTTTATAAAAATCGAGAAAGTAATAACTTTAAATGTAAAATATATATATTAATAAAATTTACATATTTGAAATCTACTGATCAATATCTATAAATCAAGATCCATTGTAATTACAAGATTATTTGTAAAAAAATCAAGAAAAAATTAATAAGAAAATTGCTTGAATTGATATTTAACATGTGTTAGAATCTTATTTGTTATTTCAAAATTTACACAAAACTTTACAAAAGTACCATTGGAGCACTTTTTTTTAGCATTCAAGTTTTTTGTAAAAATGAGTTGACACTTGTGATTTACAAATCAATTTTTACACTACCATTGGAGATGCTCTTAGAAGAAGGGGTACTATTAATTCCTTTAAAAGAGGTGATAAAATTAACCAAACTATTTGAGTTGGAATTTTGATCGTTTAAGTAAAATTTTGTTTGAGAGTCACAAATGAATTAGACTTGGAACATATTTCGCAGCTTAACATGTTAACCACCTCTGCTCGATAAATTCCAAAACACTGTAAAATTATGTTAAAAGTCAAACTAAATTTGATTAGTGTTTTGTTCAATTAATTAAATGAATTGTCATATTAAGCCTCAGCTCACTATAAATACCACTTTATGTATCACAACTTATGAGAATCCATCATATAGAGCAACATAAGAAATTAAAAATATTAATTAGGCTTCATATGGCTAAGTTTTCTTACGCTTATCTTTTGCACCATGTATTCAGTGATTTCTCCTTCTCCTTCTCCTATGTTAAATTCATCATGGCAAAAAAGTTTTTGCTTTAGAATAGGAGGCAAAATAAGAAAAATCCTATGTTAAATCCATCTATCCTTTGCCCTCTAGAACCCTTGTATTAGTAGAAGTTCCCCTCCTTGCTCATCACTTGGGGTGGGCAACTTCCAATCCAAATCGATAAATTCAGTCCAATCCAATCCAATTTTTTCATATTTATGGATTGATTGGATTGGATTCAATTTTGCAAAACTGAAAAATATTGGATCGATTTCGGATTCAGGAGTTGTGTAAACTAATCCAATTAGAATATATATATATATATATTTCTTAAAGTACGCACCACATGTCTTTGTTTTATTGGTGGTTATAGTAGTCTATTTATCACGCTACTCTCAGTTTGAAATTTGAGTACCAGTTATTTAGTTTAATTTTATCAATTTGTCATATTTGGAAAATTTTGAAATTTTGCGGTATATATATTGCCAAGACTCCTTTTTTTTTTTCCTTACTCAACTGAATAGGATTTAAACCGATCCAATCCAACATTTAATTAGATTGGATTGGATTAGTAGGGCGCATCAAATCGAATTAGATACCAAATTCTAAAACCGACATCGGATCGGATTTGAAGCGGATGGTCTAAAAAACATCCGATGCCCACCCCTACTGATCATCAAAACTAATTTGTTTCTTTTCACCACTTTCTCGTCACCCATAAAAAATCGTAACAATAATTTATGGACCAATTTATCGGACCAATTTTTGTATAATAACTTATCTAGCATACATGCATTGAGTGAAGCATGAGGTTCTAGTGAAATACTAATCAAACATGTATATTACATCAATTGGTCTATATTTTTATTTTTTTTTTAGAATAAGTTGGTCCATATATATATATATGGTACAGTTACTTAAAATATAGCATATGGTGTGGTTAATTTTGGTTTTTTTTACCTTCAATTGTGACTGATTTTCAACTTTGTACATGCAGCTGTAATGAACTCCAAAGGGAAGGAAATTATTTATTGCCATTTCGTATTGGAAACGAAGAATTGTAACCCTGGAACTTGTGCACAAGAATGTACTAAAATGTTCGGCCATGGAATCGGTGCTTGTGTGGATAAATATGATTGTGCTTGCACCTACCCATGCCCTCCGTAATGTACTACATTATTAATAAAGAGGAAATAATTAATTAATTTATATTTTGCTAAGTTGAAAAATCAAATTGTTTTCATGTTCATTTCTTCTGGGTTGTATTTTTACAAGTTTTATGTCTACAAGTAATAAGGGTTTGACACCACGTTCATGTGATGGAATTTATGATATTTTTATTATGAATATTTATGATCGAGGATAAAGAGGATAGCAACCAAGACACAGGTCATTGGTGGGAATGATAGGAAGTTATAAAGTTCATATTAGAACAAGACCACAAATTAAATGCATGTACTTTTAATCCATAATGAATCGAGCTCAAAAGATTAATAGCAGAACCGAAGAGTGAAAAAGTTTCAAAGAGATGAAAAGGAGCTAAAGCTAGAAAAAAACAGGCATGTATACGCAAATAGGAGTTGAACTTTTTTTTGGGTAAATTAATTTATTAAAATCAAACAAAACTGTAAGTGAAACATGGGGCATTCCCCATGGTTTACACCAACACATTCTCACTAACTCCTCAATTCTTATTTCTTACAACACAACCAATTACTATAATTCATACTTCATTTCCAAGTACAAACTTTAGCTGTAATATATCTATCAATATCACAAAAAATCATATCCACATTTCTAGTGCTACCAATAAACACCCTCTGATATCTCTCTTGTCAGATATATACAATACACAACAACAACTAACAGTAATCTGCCAATTCGAGCTTGGAAATGATCCCCCCTCAAACCTCTTTATAGCTTCCTCCGGTACTTCTTTCCAATTACTGCTACAATCATAATCGTACTGCAACTCAAGTCTTCTCAAAACAACATTCCGTACAGCTCCTAGACACAGTACATCCAAAAAAAAAAATTGATCTCTAGTTTCGTCATTTTAACCATACATAACACAATCGCTACAAGCTAGGTATTTTACCCCACAATCCTTACACACAATACGTTGTATAAATTAAGTTACACCTGGGAATATTGTCTTTATTCAACACTAATTTGTACCATTGCACAACTAGAAATGAAGTTCTGATAGCATTCCACACAAATTAATTTACCTGAAAACTTCCCATTTGCATTGAAGCCCATAACGTACCCTTCACCCCCGTTCTATTGATATCAGGAATCCAGTTAGATAAAGAATTACACACTTGAATGAGATCAGTAGAAACTGGTCTAGGCATATTCCATCCATTAGCATTTACAAACACTTCCACTCTAGCTTTATCAGTGCTACAAGCATCATAAACCAGCCTAGTACCATACACCTCCCTTAAACAGCCCAAAACTCTTCCATTACGCACTCTATACAATATAAAATGTTTTGCAATGCTTCTAAGTTTCATCAATTTCTTCCATGTCCAAGAAGTTTCAGTAGCTAGCCCAAGCACCGCCCCACAAATTCTTTCCCACCAATTCACATGAAGGGAGTTTTTCATCCTAGCAATATCCCAAATATGTCTCACCATGCATGCTTTATTCCATTCCACCACACTTCTAATGCCTACAAGAGTCCCCGTAACCCTTATTAAAGGAAGGTTAAGAAATTCCAACTCACCGTAACCCTTATACTTTGATGAAGTATGTTCATGTATGATCAAGAGGTTAAATTAAACCTTTTTTAAGCTACCGGTAATTAATGATTTCGCATCCAATTAAAACTATTTCTTATTTTCCCAAAATACTGAGGAAACGTAATTTTGTCTTTTCAACTACGTAACAAATTAATGAAGAGTAATTTTTTTTCAACTACGTACTTAAATTAACGAAGAGCAAATATGCAATAGATCTAGGGAGTTAGGGGCAATGATATGGACTGAGGGGGGCCAAATTAATACTAACAATAGTTTTGTTTCTTTACCAGAAGTAAGGACATCACAAAAAGAAAAGTACAAACATATATAAATAATACACGCTCTTTATGCCCCAAGTTAGACTTCCACACTAATTTAAAAATGCGTCAATTTTAACATGATCAATGGTTAATAATAAACTTTATTTTCTATTATATTATTTTGTACAATGATTATAGCTTGATAATAGACTTGTAATTGGGGAACAAATTGAAATGTTTCCTCCACATCAATACGAAATATATATATATGTTCTACCATAATGGTCTCATTTTAATATTAGAAATCCATTTCTCTCGTTAGAAGTGGTCGATCTAAAATCTTGTCGTGTTAATGTTGGTTACAAAGCACATTCTAGAATTATTCAGATTAGATGTGTAACACTTACGATGTCTATCCATGCATTATTTACATGTATGTGCAAATTTAAACTTAAGCACAATGTTGGCTAAGTGGTTAAAATTGCTATTAGTATTCTTGATTATGAGTTCAAATCCTGACGTCAATTACATTCAGCATAAGTAATTGCATGTAGACATTACTTATATATACATAAATAGAGAGACCATTATGTGGGAGCCAGCGCCCAGGACCCTTGAGAGCTGTCCTTTCCGGTTGTCGGTGCGACCATTTCTTAGAGTTCTTGCCATAACCACGAATTAGAGTCTCTCCAAGTTGCTTCAATTCATTACAAACAATGAGTCTGAGTTGAAAGGGTCTATAGACAATCTTATTTTGTGACCCCGCAAGAACCCTAAACTACCTAAGAATTATTACATTGAGTCTATAACTCATCAACAGACTAGAACATGCAAACATGACAGATTGTCGCCCAACAAACCGCCCTGTTGAGGGCAGTTGTTGCTCGACAATCACTCAAGTGTCAACCCAACCAGTCCCCGACCAGCTTGAAATCCATCACTGGTCACAACCTCACCCTAGGTCAAATCGTTGCCCAATGATCATCTCTAAACAATGAGATTGTCGCCTGACAATCGCTAGAAGTAGTAGAAATACCCCCCACCCTATTAGGCCAGAACAGGACACCAATTTCACATATCTCATATTTCTTTAGTTTAAAACCCTATCAAAAGCTTTCTAGTATCAGATAATTCCCGAAAGGTTTCTAGAATGCACTTTCTGACGCCTGGAGCATTATATTCCTTGATGCCAATTGCCGAAAAAATCTCAAACGGAAGAGCAAGTGCAGGCCGGAGGTTTCTCTCCCCGACTTTATAAAATAACTTTTCAGAACCAAAAGGAGTAAACCAAACAACTGTTCGGACAAACATAATTGTGTAAACGCGTAGTTCTGGACTGGTCGGTTTTACATAGAAATACAATTCATATATATCCTTTCTTCCGCAAAGATCGAGATACACCTGACATACTCCCCGTGAGAGTGTTTACTTCATATCAAGTCAAAATTCCCGATAAATCCGAACATTTCTCACTAGATTTAAACCAACAATAAACGAGATATTTGTTATCATTATCTGAGAAAACAATATTGAATCAATCACCCACTTCAAAATTAAACAAAATTTGTCACGAGCAATCAAACTTTGACAAAACAAAAAATACCAGATCCATTAATACACGGTTTTCATCCTTTTTGCCAATTTTAGAAAACCAGTAGAACCCCGATAATGGCATACAAGTTACCCAAAATAAAATAAACACATAAAGAACACTAGAGACCGAAAGGGCGGGTGTTATTAGAGACCGAAAGGGGGCGGAGCGGGTGCCTTCCCAAGAGCGGGTGACCAATTGGCTATAGGTACTCCACCCCTCACGTGTGGCGCAATTTTTGAGCCCAACACGTGAATTGACGGTGAATCCGAACAACGGGGATCTTACTCCTCTGATACCAAGTTAGATTTTGGAGCATGCAACCTAAAACCAATTGGCTATAGGTTGAGTAACCCCTAGATCTTATATATTGTATTATGATTATCCACTTTTCCGATGTGGGATTGATAGTCTCAACACAATTCATTTATCCATTTTCTCGTAAAACTTAGTGGTGACTCTAAATGAACCACCCCTCTCGCATCTAGAATAGGATATAGAGACACACAATACACATCATCACAAGAATAGAAAATGCCACGAGTACTACTCCGGCGCTTCAGGACCCCAATTTGAGGTTGGGACCGAGGGTTGGGTCCATGCTAAAGCCGATGCGGTTTTCCTAAAGCTAGTACTACTACTGAGAAAAGTTGAACTATATGCTCTTTGGCAAAAATCATAGTCCCTCTGTTTGAAATTAAGAGTCTACTTTCCTTTTTTTAAAATATATACAACGTATCAAAACTCACCAGTTAGAACGAAATTTGTTCTAAATCATTGATTGTGAAATTATGGCATTATTCAAAACTAGGAAGTCAAACATGAACCCTTGATGCAATAAAAGTTTCTATAATTTGTGCAAAACCCAATATAGTAAATACCTTACTAAGATACATTCCCAATAATTATGTTCTATATGTTAGGGTCGTTGTGGTACAGGCACCCAATTACAGCTAAAGTAGAAATGATAAAATGAGAATTTTGGATTTGCAAATTGTAGAAGGATTTCACTATAGCAAAAGAAATACAACAATTTCTCTCTAAAATAAGGAGGGCACAAATTGACAATAGCCTCTCTCTTATAGTAGGAGAAAACACTCTCTCACTCTAACAAAGGAAAGACCATAAGAGTTTAGGAGAAACCTCACAAGTTTTTCTCTCTAACTCTCTCCCTCTCTCTCTTTGTCACTCAATAATGGGATGCCCTCCTAATAAGGGGGGACTTGTATTTATAGTAGTAGAAAGGAGGTGGAACAACTATGTCTAACTAGAATACTCTAGAATAATCTACCAAGATTATTTACTACTAGGCTATTCTAGAAAGTTCTACATCTAGGTCCTTCTAGAATACTCTAGAAGGTTGGAGGATCTTCTCCATAATTCCATAAGGTTCTAGAAAATTCCGTAATCCTCCATAATGTTCCGAAATTTTCCGTTTTGACCCGTTCAAAGCTGCAACTTTTGACCCGTTCAAAGTCTCCATTTTTGACCCGTTCAAAGCCGCCATCTTTGACTTATTCAAATACTTAGCGATGAAGTATTTGAATTCTTATCAACTAAGTTCCTTAATGTTGAAGCAATGCTTAGCGTCACAAAAGTGAGTTTACTTCAACATTTCTCCCACTTAAAGTCACTTTTGCAGTATCCTTTCTACTTGCCATTTCCATGCCGCTTACATTTCTGCTAGGCCAACAGAGGATCGACACCAAATAAAGTTGTTAATAAAGTCTGATCCCCCGTAACATAATGCAGCATTCGAGGTACCCTTGACATATCTCAGGATCCTCTTTACAGCACTCCAATGCTCTTTACCAGGATTCGCCATGTAACGACTAACCGCTCCCACTGCTTGTGCAATGTCTGGTCTAGTGCTTGTGATGACCTTTGGACTCCTCCACATCAATAAAGACCATTTAAAACTTCTACCTTTCCAGAAACATTTAAACTACTTAGGTTCCGTTTGATTGCAAAGATGGAAAAGGAAAATAAATTTAGTTAGTTTGTGTGAGAAGATAGAAAATAAGGTGAGAGATGTTACTCATTTTATGAGTATATATCCCCCATCTTTCAATATTTTTGATGGAAAATTTTTACTCACCACCAAGCAAAGAAAATTTCTTCATGAAAAACCTTAAAAATCAAGAGGATATCACCTTTATCACTCAACTTATTTTTCATCTTTTCACTAAAACTAACTCAATTTATTTTCCTTTTTTACATTGCAATCAAACGGAGCCTTAGAGTATCTCCAAGAGGCTCTACAAGATCTCCAAAAGACGTTCAATTGTTAATATGTATAATAATAATATATTGATAGTACGTGGTTTATTTAATCCTTGAAGAGTGAGAATCTCACTCTTCAAATTTGTAGTGCCGGAATTCTCTCTTCAAAAGTTGGTGAGTGAGGTGGAGATTTGTAGTGCTTATTGGAGCCTCTAATTAGAGCATCTTCAAAAGGGTCTTCAAATGTTCCTTTCCAAAATTGTCAAATGTGGATTTATGTGATAATTTAAAGATTATTTTTTGTTAAGTTATATAATTGTGGTTCCAAGAGGCTCTTAAAATTTGTATATTTTATTATTTTAGTTCAAATGTTGGAAGAGAGAGAGATGTAGATAGTTGTATGAACATATATAATATTTTTTTTTTCATATTCCCCAACAAGTTGAAGAGCCAACTTCAGTCTTCATATTTAAAGAACCAAAACTTGTTTTTGAATGTGTAGTGATTTCGAAGAGTCTCTTGGAGCAAAAAAATGCTGATGTGGCTCTAAAAAAGAGTAATTGACCTTTGGAGATGCTTTAAATTGCCTCCAGGTAGTTCTTGGGGGAGGGGAATTGAAACGTGACACCCATGTGAATTAACCAAACTTTTAACTATTGCGGCAAAGCTTGAATTTCTTCAAATAGTTTTTCAACCAAAATTTTAAGAGCCTTTGGGAGATGTTATAAACTTGTTGGATGATTCCCTATTTTGAAGTCTTAACTCTTATAGTTGACCTACTTAAAAAAGCCAATCTTGCATGATCCAAGATGTATATTGATAAAAAAATTCAAATTTGATAACTAGAATTGCTACGATCAACTAATTTCAACCAAACTTGAACTCTAGGTTTCTTGCTTTACTATTAATAAATGTCTCCATGCTTTGCTACGATCAACTAATTTCAACCAAACTCAGATCTCTGCAATTGTCTTCATGGTTGATATATATATATATATATGTGCATTTTCTATATGTCTACACTTTGCTGATAGTATATTCTTTTGCTTTTAGGTTTGGTTTTTCATCTATCACTGTTAGTTGAATTTATGTGAACTTTGGTGCTCGCATTTGGCTTCGGAGGAAAAATAAGAGAAGAATGATGTTCTGTCAAGAACTCAAGAAGTATATCTCCCCTCCTCTCTCTCTCTCTCTCTCTCTCTCTCTCGAATTTATTCTACTTTTATCATATATATTCGTTTTATCTGGTTAGATTATTCATATATTTCAAAGTAGATTAAAAGAAAAAAATAACATTTTATATTTTCCTTGTTTCTCCTTAAACCTTAATTTGTTGTGTAGTGTTAAGTTCTACAATGAGTTGCTCAAGCAAGCTTGGCCTTTAAGGAATGTATGGTTAGCTTTATTCTTTTAAGACTAAATGACACTAATTTACCACAAATTAAAAGAATGTATCAATTTCCACCATAAATATTTGTTCTAGACACTTTGCACCTTTTTTAGGGTGCAAAGTACGTACATTTTTTTTAACAGTTTGTATGTATAGGATGCAAAGTGTCAAAAAAAAATATTTAGAGTGCAAATTGATACATTCTGTTAATTTGAGCTATATTAGTGTCATTTAGTCTTCTTTTAAAAAGATAAAAAATCGAGTCAATTTTGAGAATGGTTGGTCTTTTCCTCGAAATAATTATTTCAATAGTAATAAAAATAAAAATAAAATAGAATCCACACAAAAGGTTAATAATTATATTTTAGTTTTCCTATAATTTGAATAAACCTATATTCTTTTAATTGATATTACATTTTAAATAATTTATTATTATATTTTATTAAGTTAATAATTACTCATGGCACATCTTCAAATGTACGTTTATTTTATTATTTCATTCAATGTAAAAAAGTTCTTTACTTTCAAACTAAAAGTAAAGGAAATATTTAAATAATTAAATTTAAAGAGTTTTTTAAAGTGAGTCAGAGACTCATTATAAAAGTTGTTCTTCAAAATGCTATATCGGTTTACAAAGTATAATTTTAAAAAGTATCTCTTAAAAAGTCTCTTAGAAATACTTTAACTCTTGAACAGTAAGATTCTCATTGTTTAAACTTGTAGAGTGAGAATTTTTTCGGTTCAAGAAGTTGGAGAGTGAGATGTAAAGTTGGAGTGACTTATCAATTACCTTTTCGTGTAAGATCTACAGATCTTTTTGAAGATCCTCGCAGTACATTAAAAACTAAAGACTCTTTCTACTTTCTAGACTATTTCTTGTTTCAAAGTCTAACACCCATATTTTACCATCGGAAAAAAGCCCAAGCATGCAAGTTCTGAACTTGGCCAGGCCATTATCCAATGTATTCCAATTAAAAGTTTGGGCCTTGGAACCGCTTAACTGATCCATCTTCTTTTAATTTACTTTTCTTTGGGTTTTCTTCTTGTCGCATCATGGGCCTTCAAAAGTAAATTTTGTGTTTTCCGGTTGGATTCTTCCCCGGAAAATTATGAAAAGGACTGACACATATTTAATTAATATTCTTTCTGTCAAAAGCCTTTTACTTCACCTTCACTAGCTGATCCTTAATTAAATTAGTATACTTAATTTTCATTAAATTTTATGAGGCTAGCAATTTTTATATATAACATAACTATAATAATTTGAAACTTCGATTTAAGATAGAATGGAAAGATGTTCAATCAAAGGACAACATTTGAATTGAAGCCGAGAGGGAAAGCACAGAAAGATCATTTTTTCTAAAAAATAAATAAATTAGTTTTTGTCTATAAATTACTGATTTATAAAAATTATTTACTCTAACGGATAGATTGATAAATTATGAATTTGAACTTTCTCTAAGAAGATTATTACCTTTGTTAAAAATATACAAACCACCTTAGAAAATTATTATAGAGATTTTTTTTTAACTTTATTAAAACTATACACCATCTTTGAATTAAGGCATAGACTAGTATGGGGATTGGGGCCTAAGTTATTAAGCACGTGATATTTCATATAGGGGACCATTGTTCAATTTTTGTTACAATAACTAAAATTGAATAATCAAAATGGCTTTTGATTATTTATTTAATAAATTGTGTAACAATGTAGGGCTCTCCCATGGTTATTTTTTTCTCAATAATCAAATTTGTGGGGCCAATTGCATTGATCAGTCACAAATTAATCAATTTAAATTTTTAAAAAATGAGTTAAAAAAATCTAAAATTTAAAAAGATTATCTTATGTTTTGTATTAGCTAATAGGATTATTGGGATACACATTTTGATTATTGAAAAATATTGTTAATTTTGATTGTCGATGAGGTAGATTTCGTTATTGGGTAACTGATCGCTAAAATTTGATTATCCCATTGATTAAGTTTAGAAAATTGGGATAAAGGACAAAATTTCTAACTTGATTCTAATAAAGTACAATACTTTCTAACCATAATGCATGACAAAATTTTGGGTAAAAGACAAAAGTAGTTTTAATTTATATTTTGTTTTGGTATATTACCCATTTTTACTCTTGTTTATTTTGTTAAATGTCTCATTTATTTGGCTCAGGTGTGACATGTAACAGCTTCAGAGATATTTATGTGATTGGGTCCATTATATTGGCTATTTTATATTTAAATAAACATCATCCAATTTAATGTCCAATTTTTTTTTTCGGGCGGATTTTATGGATTTATTTGGCCTTTTCCTCTTATTCTGATTAATTTTGTTGTTTTTCATGTAATTCTATATATTTTCATGTGTATTATATTTTTTTTATATATTTAAATTTCAATAAATTTAGTGTCCTATGATATTCCCAGAGGGATTTTATTGATTTGATTTCTTTCTTCCTTTTTAATTTTTATTTCTGTAGTAGTTTTATATTTGTACACGTGTTGTCATAGTTGATATAGTTCTTGTAAATTTCTTTGTGTAATATATATGTATGCATTTTTGTCTCCTACGATTTTAGCTGGTTGACATTAAAATATATGAACTTATATTTACCCCTAATATTTATATTGCATTGTGTTTTTCACATGTCATATGCATTGGTAATATTTTTTTTAAGTGCTTTGGTTTTTGGCGTAAAGTATGAGGTTCTTTGTTAAAGACCAACTAGATATATTGCCATCAACAAAGTTTTGTTGTTTCGTTAAATTTGATTTCATTCGGGCATATTGTATTAATTATTTACGGTGAGACATATTAAACTTGTTATCACTTCTGACATATTGTACTTGTTATCATTTAGCCATATTAAACTTTTTATCATCTTAGGCCTATTAAACTTTTTTACTTTAAAACAATTTCTTGTGAACTAAATGACTGACGTAACATACTTTATACACCAATATAATAATATTGCTACATGCACAAATTGGGTCCACTAAAATTTCTCACACTGATTACGTCGATTGCCAACTTTCTTTTTATCTCTCCACAATATATTTTTTTTCCCCCGATAACTTTGTTTTAACAATATATAATATATATATATATATATATAGAACATATCTTATACGCACTAGTGCTTTGGCACAGTTTCCGAAGAGCAGTTAACTTAAAGTGCTTTCTTCCTTCTCAATTTGCTTCAGACAAAAACGACCCTGTGAGAATCCGCAAATGCGACCCCCCGGGTCTCGTCCCCGTTCGTGGTGGTCTGAAACGTCGCAACGGATCCCGTCGTTCCATTTGCTTGGAGTCGTTTGATAATTCACATCGGGTATCCCTACGTCTATTCTAGATGCAAAGGGGTTCGTTTCAGAGTCGCCAGTACGTTTTACGAGAAAACGGACAAAAAGGTTGTGTAAGAGAAGAGGCTACAGATAAGCCTTTCTTTACACGTTTGTCTACGAAACCAGGATTCTATAGGGTTCGGGAACTATATTACGGTTTGGGAAGGTGTTAAGCACCCATTCCGCCCTTTCGGTCTCTAGTGGTCTTATATGTTTATTCTATGTTGAAAAACTTGGATGCTTTTACTGACAGTCTACTACTTTTTAAATGAAAACCCTAATTTTTGGGGAAAACGGGAAAAAGGGATAAAAACCTTTGTGTTCGAGATCCGATGTTTTTATTATTGGAAGATGTAAATACAAATGACAAAACCTTTTATTTTAAAAGAGTATCCCGTATTATTCCTCAGATAATGACGGTTTTCTCGGGTTGTGATCAGTTTTGTAAAAGTTCGGATCTATATCGGGACTAATTCAATATGGAATTAGAACTCTTTGAGGAGAGTTTATCAGACACATCGCAGTCTATGAAAAAGGCAGGATGTGTGGATTTTAATTCCTAGATAAGTCTTTTATCGGTCCGGGGTTTGAAAACATGGTTTATCTGGACGATAATGTATTTACTCTTCTGGTTTTGAAAGTGGTTTTATCAGGGTCTTTTGTTTTGAGAACGGTATACTATTTGTAACTTGACAATAAGTTTATTCAAATAAAACGTGGACAAAATAACAGAAGTAAAACAAGTACACAGATATCTAATTTTAAATACTAGAAGGGACTTTCTTTACCTTCCCGACGAGAATAATAATAAGAAAGAAAATATAATACGGCAGAGGGATCTCCGGCGATAATAATCTTCTCTTTCTTCAGATATTTCCGAGAAATCGATTCCAGAGACGGGACACGTCGAGTGTCGAGAATAGATTCGATAATTCTTCCGAAATAAGACAGTAATAGAAAAATGCTTGATAAAATCAGATCTAAAGCTCCAAATTCTCTGATTCCAAAAAATGCTCCTTCGAACCCTTGGGAGTGTTGGCCTATTTATACTGCTCGGGAGAGATTGTCGCGCGACATTCCTCTAAAAAAGGCAAATGTCGCGCGACACTGTGATATGTCGCGCGACATAGTGGGATTGTCGCGCGACAAACGGCTGAAGTGACGGTTCTGACAGACTGATGTGTCAGAAAGTGGATGGTCTGGTGCAGAGGGGGATTGTCGCGCGACATAGTGGGATTGTCGCGCGACATATCAGGGATTGTCGCGCGACAATGTGATATGTCGTGCGACAATCTCTCTAAAAAACAAGTTTGTCGCCCGACAAACCCTCCTAGTGTAGTTTAGGGTCCTCGGGTGGGTCCCGGACCCAAAATAGTAGTTCTCGAAGGTCGTTAGGGTTCTTGCGGGGGTCACGGATCGGGGTGTCTACAGACTCTCTCGACTCAAGCTTCTTGCTTGCAAGGAATTGAGGCGACTGGAAGAGACCTTGATCCATGGCTCCCGCAGGAACTCTAAGGAAGTGTATACATGTAGAAGTGCTTGTGAGTGCCTCCCGAGAGGGCTTTGTGTTTGGTTGGCCTCCGCAGAGGGCTTGTGTTACCTTATTGCCTCTTTCGAGGACTTTTCGTTTGCTCCACTTTGTGCCTCAGATGGGAGGACTACCATGTGCCTCTCTGGGAGAGCTTCGCCTCAGGTGGGAGGACTACCGTGTGCCTCTCTGGGAGGTCTTCGCCTCAGGTGGGAGGACTAGCATTGCCATACTGTGCCTCTCTGGGAGGGCTTTTGATCTTTTATTGCCTCATGTGGGAGGACTACCATTGCGCCTCATGTGGGAGGACTACCATTTGCTACACTGCGCCTCTCTGGGAGGGCTTTTGATTTTGATCGCCTCATGTGGGAGGACTACCATTGCGCCTCATGTGGGAGGACTACCATTGCTTCACTGTGCCTCTCTGGGAGGGCTTTTGATCTTGATCGCCTCATGTGGGAGGACTACCATTGCGCCTCATGTGGGAGGACTACCATTGCTTCACTGTGCCTCTCTGGGAGGGCTTTTGATCTTGATCGCCTCATGTGGGAGGACTACCATTGCGCCTCATGTGGTAGGACTACCATTGCTACACTGTGCCTCTCTGGGAGGGCTTTTTGATCTGTAAGAAGAAAATTGCCTCTGGGAGGGCTTTCGTGAGTATTTTTGCCTCTGGCGAGGGCTTGTGTTTGTGATTTTGCCTCCGAAGAGGGCTTGTGTTGTGATTTTGCATAATTATTGCCTCCCTTAGACTGCTAGAGTGAGAGAGAGAAATCCTCGTGAGGGTGGTAAGAGCTCCTCAAGGTCTAATCTTATCCGGATATCCGCTTTCTTGTATCTTTCTTGAACTTTTATTCTCATGTTTTCCTCGAGCGAGGATACCTCTCTTAGAAGGCAGTTTTCGATTTCTCTTGCTTTCTGCAACGTGATGATTTCGAGACTTTTTCCAAATCATCTCTTCTTTATCGTGCTGAAAAGAAAATTTGTTTGAAAGTCCAATCTCTGATCTCTGTTCTCTTCTTAGTTTTCTCTTTTGGTGGGCCCACATCGTATTATGTTTTTCGATGCCCTTATTTCTCCCTCTTTTGGGAAAGACTTTTCCTGGCCTTTTCTGTTTTTGACCAGGAGTCTTTTTGTCCCTTTGTCGTGATCAGGAGCCTTACTCACCCAAAACGAAGCCCTGAGCCAGTTTTGGCCTAGCTGTCACTTTTGGTGTGGCTCTCCCTGCCACTCTGCATTTCTGTTTCTCTTGCTCGCTCCGGGCGCTCATACGGGTTTTTTCCTCTTTTCTACTCTTTCAATTTTTTTCTATTCCCGTCTTATCTTGGTATTTTTTGCTTTTTTTTCTTGATGGTCTTGGTCCTCCTGTGAGATCAGAGACTGCTTTAATCGCGGTATTCTGTTCTCGCATTTTTCGGAGAGATGATTTGGAAGTCTTGTCCCTGAATTTTCATCCCGGGTGTGCGGTTTTTAGCTATTTTTCAAAAACTGCTTCTCCGAAGTGCCCCTGCAGAAGATAAAATGAGACAAAGGTCAAAAAATCAGGGGAGGAGGGGGGATTGTCGCGCGACACTTCGGTGAGGAGGTCTTTGTCGCGCGACAATGTCACTGTTTGTCGCGCGACAATCTTCTTCACTATATAATCCCTTGCTGAGCTCATTCCACCTCATTCTCTCCTTTCTCTTTCTCTCTCTAGCTCTCTCTCTCTCTCTTTTTCTCCTCTCCCGAGCGCGGAAGCCCTGTTGCTTTTCCGATTTTTCCTACCTTTTCGATTTTCCTATATCCCGATGGACCCCGCACATCCTGATAGATTGGAGGGTGACCAGGAGGAGGTCACTTTTACAGACGCTCAGGGCGTTCTCCGCTGCAGCCCTCATCATGATGACTGGGCGGACTTGGACTGGTATGATGAGGACGGGATAGACCGTGGTCGGGCGGTGGTCTACCGAGATTCTACCCGAGCTGCTCCAGTCCCAGATGTCCCGTGGCTCTTGATGGAGCCTGTTTCTCATGAGATTCGCCGTCGATCTCTGGTATGTTTTCTTTTGTGTATTTATCTGTTTTGTCTTTCGTCGTTTCCTGTATTTATTATTATTATAAAAATGTTTAGTATGCATGTCAGCCTAGGAATAACGCCCGATTTAGCGAACACATACTTTTACCTGTGATACCTCTTAGCTTTTTAGGAAAAATACATAATTATACCAAAGTACCCTCAGTTTTGGAAAATTACATAATTTACCCCTATAACCCCATATCTCTCATAATTACACCAAAGTACCCTCAGGTTTGGAAAATTACATAATTTACCCCTGTAGCCCTATATCTCTCATAATTACACCAAAGTACCCTCAGGTTTGGAAAATTACATAATTTACCCCTATAGCCCTATATCTCTCATAATTACACCAAAGTACCCTCAGGTTTGGAAAATTACATAATTTACCCCTATAACCCCATAACTCTCGTAATCACACCAAAGTACCCTCAGGTTTTGGAAAATTACATAATTTACCCTTATGACCCCATAACTCTCGTAATGACACCAAAGTACCCTCAGGTTTGGAAAATTACATATTTTACCCTTATAACCCCATAACTCTCGAAATGACACCAAAGTACCCTCAGTTTTTGGAAAATTACATATTTTACCCTTATAACCCCACAACTCTCGTAATGACACCAAAGTACCCTCAGGTTTGGAAAATTACATAATTTACCCTTATAACCCCACAATTCTCATAATTACACCAAAGTACCCTCAGGTTTTGGAAAATTACATAATTTACCCTTATAACCCCACAACTCTCATAATTACACCAAAGTACCCTCAGGTTTGGAAAATTACATAATTTACCCTTATGACCCCATAACTCTCGTAATTACACCAAAGTACCCTCAGGTTTTGGAAATTACATAATTTTACCCTTATGACCCCACAACTCTCATAATTACACCAAAGTACCCTCAGGTTTTAAAAATTACATATTTTACCCTTATAACCCCATAACTCTCGAAATGACACCAAAGTACCCTCAGGTTTTGGAAAATTACATAATTTACCCTTATAACCCCATAACTCTCGTAATTACACCAAAGTACCCTCATAATCCCATACTCGTTCTCTTGTCTGCAGTGGGTTGGCCGGGGTTGGGGTTCCCCCAACACTATATCTTCAGAGTGGCGACGGGCACCGGCCCCTGTCCAGGAGTTGATTCTCGCGACTCCTTTTGGCTCCCTCTTCGACGCCCTCCCAGAGCGAGTATCTAGGGCGGCCGTTTTAGTATCGGCTCTGGCTTGTCACTGGTGGGACACTACCCATACCTTTCACTGGAGCTGGGGGGAGATGACGATGACCCCCCTCGATTTGTTTGCTCTGACCGGGATTCCTTCAGGGGGGTCCCTATACAGATTGACGTCCCCTTGCGTCTGACAGCCGAGGGTATTGTTAGTTCATTAGGATGGTTTTCGGAGCGGCGGAGTTCCGGTGATACGATCCCTCGGGGCGTCTTGGTCACGCGGTTAGCCACAGAGAGAGCTCGGCTAGTTGCTTCAGGGGTTTCTATGACACGTCAGGAGGCGCCAGTATGCCCGCGTCCTTCTTCTACTGACACTCCATGATCTATTTGAGGCTCGTGGGGGAGACACGGCTCATCTTTGGTGGTTGCCCTATCTGCGGGATTTCAGCCTTATGTTTGACTATGACTGGGGAGGCTTCATTCTTGCTGTCCTATATGATGCTATGGACCAGGTTTCCCGCCATCTAGCCCTGAACCTCAAGGGCTTCTTATTGCTGTGGGAGGTACATACTCTTGGTCCCTTTGTTTTTTAGTCCTTCATGTATTACCTGTTGATTATTGCTGATGTTCTCTATTTTTTTCTCCTTCAGAGTTGGTTTGTCGCTTATACTCGCCTGGGTCGCGCCCAGGTGGATCTCCTCGTTGAGAACGAGGATCAGTTCCCTTTTCTCCGCCGATTCATCGCGGGGAACTACAGGGCTCCTTATGTATACCGGACTAGGGAGACTGGAGCTGCTGCCGAGGAGCAGGTAAATATTTTAGTATTCTTGCTTTTTCAATAGTCAGATAGAATATATAAATTACTGAAATAAAATCTTATTCTCTTTTCAGATTGAGTGGGCCCCTTGGGGTGATCTAGGTCTCTATTTTGGGTATGGCCGTGCTCTGACTGCCTCGAGGACCAGGCGACTTATCCGGGATGAGTACGGCCTTCTCTTTTATTTGGGCGAGAGGGTCATTCGCCAGCACACACCGTCCCAGTGGCCTCGTGTACCCTTATTTCTTCCTGTTCTGATGAGGCGGACGGGTGAGATTGATCAGGTGAGGGTGTAGGCCTTGGTCGACGGACTAGGCTTTCAGACGTTCACTGAGGAGGGAGATTATGCTGCTTTTGCTGCTCGATATCTGATGAGGGAGCCGAAGGGGACTCGGGGACGGGTCTTCTATGAGAGATACCGGGTTTTGGGAGGTGATCCCCATTTCATCCGGGGGCAGACCCATTTAGCTAGGGAGGTCCCAGGTCATCTGCCACCTGTCCCCGATCAGAGGGACAACATTCCGGATTTCGAGGACGAGGATCCCGAGGGAGATAGGGATGTCCCTGCTGCAGCCGAGGGCGGTGGTCGGCCAGAGGGTGAGGGAGGCGATGCGACAGCGGTTCCGGAGCCGCCACCTCAGGCGGCACCTATGGGGGAGCAGCGTGCTGAGGGCTTCGAGTTTCCCACCGGCCCTTCTGTGTCTCCGGGGGGCCTTTTTGCTGCTGCTGAGGCTGCTGAGGGGAGAGCGGGATTTTCTGAGAGGTCCTGGGAGCCCGCGGACCTTGGGGCAGATTTTGATCAGTTTGGGCGGACTCCTCCTGCGGTGGCGACTACTCCTTCCAGTGGGGTCCCTCAGTTGGGGGCGACGGCCACGGTGGATCCTCCGGGGGTCCGCACATATGCTACGTTGACCCCTCTGCCGACGATTATCATGGGGCCTCCCACCTGATCTCCAGGTTTTGGCGGCTCATCCTCTCGTCCACCTTTGTTCCCCATTCGTGAGGAGGGAGGATCTTCTTCTGCAGCTGCTCCTGCGGGGTCGTCCATTCCGTGGGTAGATCTACCCCCACTCCCTAGAGATATTTCCTATGTCGGCGCAGGTCTACGTCGATATTCTGTCCCGGAGTATCCCCTTCCCGAGGATACTTTTGATTACTTGGGTGGTCGCTCTGATGATGAGGTATCTTCTTCAACTTTTCCTGATACTTTCATATCTATGTCTATTTATTTTGACTGTGCTGATTCTCCTCTTATCTTATGTCTTTTCACAGAGAGTGGGTGTACGGGTGGCAGATCTACGGGCTTGGCATGCCCAGTACTTCTACAGCTGGAACCTGCTCCAGTACGTCGGTCGAGACCCTCCGGCCTATATGCGCGATTATCAGAGGGCTATCGACGTCTCCTTGCGGCCGGACGACCCCCTGACCTCCTCTCATGCTCGGTCGGAGTCTAGGCGGAGTAGCAGTCGGACTTCTAGGCGATCCCGATCTTCGGTGATCCGTCCGACGGCACCGGTTCAGTCTACGGGTCCTTCCCAGGCGGCAGCTCCTCCTGCTCCTAGTGTCCCAGTCGTTGATCTTACTCCCGAGGAGGGCTCGGGTGATAGCGGGAGCGTGTCAAAACGCGCCCGAGTAGATTAGTTTTCCTTTTTCTGCATTTTAGTGTTAGTTCTGGACAGATACGTATTTATTTTAGACAGATATTTAGTTTCTAAAAACTGTTTTTTCGTTGGATTTATAAAATATCTTTTGTGTCTGTTTATACTCTTATTCTCTGTTTGTGAAAGATATATATACATATATATATGTAAGAGTCAATGTTTTTTAGAAGCCATGCCTTGTAGCTTAGTGATACTTTATGTTTCCTGCAAAAAAAGAACAAAGTGAGAACAAGAAAGCATCCAGAAGTGATTCTTTTGGCAAAGATGACTATTATGTGTAAGGAAAACAAAAGTAGGGTGCCCCTAGATGGATTTGTCGCGCGACAATCCCTTCTGGACATGGGTTTGTCGCGCGACACTTCCCCCTGGAAGTGGATTTGTCGTGCGACAAACAGGTACAGGGCACTCCTTTTTGCTATAAATACACCCATCTTCCTTCCTTCATCTCCACACCTCTCCCAAAATGTCTTCCTATCGCACAAACTCTGATTTTTCTTTCATTAATGCTCGAGATGCTTTGATATCTTCTGAAAACGGTTTGAACTTCGGTGCATTAAGTCCTTTGGCGGGCTGGCGTTATCGCCCTGTAGATTTTTCCTTTTTGTTAGGTGATTTGCATTTTTGGAGCCCCGTGGATCACCTTTTCCGTTTTGGGCTTGACGAGCTCTGCCCGACTTACGAGGAGTTTTCCTGGCTGCTACGTTCTGACGTCTGTCTCCCGATGGCAATCCCCATAGAAGAAATCGGTCCTCGAGATATGTTGATTGCTCTGTTAGCCATTCCTCTAGTGGCCTGTGATGGTTTTATTGTCGACGGGCTCCTTGACCTCCACAAAATGGTGAGGTTTTTTCATCGTTATGAAGATAGAGACTCTTACGGCGTGGGGCGTACTGCGGCGGCCTTGATCTGCCTTGTCTCTGATATGCTGCTGGTGACAGGTTCTTCCCGTGTGGATCCGACTATCCTGAGTTTGATCTATCATGCTAGAAATGGAGAGTCCATAGTGCCCATTGTTCTTGCAGAGACTTTAAATGGCCTGGATGATATTCAAAGGGGGGCTTCGCCCTTCTTCAGGGGAAGTCCGCGCCTGCTATACATGTGGCTTTTAGAACGTTTCCGATCGGTGGGCTTCAACTGGGTTCGGCTCGATAATCTGACTCATTTCTTCCATCGTCCTCTTTTTGGTGCTTTGACCATGTCTTCATCTGATTGGACGGTGTGGTTTTCGGAGAACTTTCGTGCCATACGGTGGAACATTCCTTGGTGGAAGCTGAGGGCGATGGTGCTTAGTACTGGGGGACAGAATTATGTTCGGCTTCGTGGGCTCTGGTTCACCTCCTTTTATCTCCCAGGGCGTCTTCTTCGGCAGTTCAACGTTCCTCAGGATATTTCTCTCGGCCTGAACAACTTTTCCTCTGAGTCTAAATTTGTGACCCAGCATGTTTCCCTATCAGTAGAGAGGATGTGGCGTGCTCGGTTGACTCGGCAGTTTAACTATGCTCATTTTGGTATTTCCAGGCCCCTCCGGGCTGACATTATCCGCTCTTGCTGGCAATCTCTAGAAGGAGAGCTGATTGATAACCCCTTTCAAATGGAGTGGTTCCGATTCATGGATTCTGAGCCTACAGAGGATGGCATTGTCTTTGCGTACCAGATTCTGGACGAGGCTCGTATTGATTTGGCCGCTGAGGACCCAGTGTGGCCAGCCCCTAAGGATTAGTTTCTTCTTGTATGCTGTACTTCCTTTGTAACTTTCGGTGTTCTGAACCACCTTAATAATATATGAAGGGAATTTTATGAGAAATAAATTCCTTTACAAAGCTTTAAACCGGGCCTGAAGTCACTTCTCAGGTTGCCTACGTTTCCCCCCTTTTGATTCTTCCAAAATACAATATTCGAGTTGGGGCTCAGGTTTACGTAGTTCTTATACATGTTGTGCCTATTGATAATACTTCTTCAGTCGGTCCATGTTGACTGGTGAATGCAGTAACTGTCCGTCTAAGTCAGTGAGTATAGCGGCACCCCCTATATCGATTTCTTTGACGATATACGGCCCTGTCCACTTCTGCCCGAACTTACCCCTTGGATCTCTGGCTGGCTCTCGAATTTCTTTCAACACGATGTCATTTTTATTGATACCCCGAGTCTTCACTTTCTGGTTAAATGCTCGAGCGATTCTCTTCTGATACCCTTGATGGTGGTATGCGGCTTTCAATCTTTTCTCATCCAGTAGGGCTAGCTCGTTATAACGTGCCTGGACCCACTCCAGTTCATTGACTTGATTCTCTAGCATTACTCTGAGGGAAGGGACCTCTAACTCGATAGGGAGGACTGCTTCCATCCCGTATGTAAGCGAGAACGGGGTTGCCCCGGTGGAGACCTTCTCGGTGGTGCGGTATCTCCACAATGCATATGGTAATTTTTCCGGCCAGTCCCGGCAGGTGTCGGTCATCTTGCTTAGGATATTCTTCAAATTCTTGTTGGCGGCTTCAACTGCCCCATTGGTTTGTGGTCTATATGGCGAAGATTTGTGTCGGGTGATACCGTATTCCTCCATGACTGTATTAGCTTCTCCTTCGAAGTGGGTGCCGTTATCTGAGATGATCTCGTGTGGGACCCTATATCGGCAGATAATATTCCTTTTGATGAATCGGGCAACTTTCCTGGCATCCAGGGTCTAGTAAGACTCGGCTTCCACCTATTTGGTGAAGTAGTCGATGGCTACTAGTATGAATTCATGGCCGTTGCTGGCTTTGGGCGAGATTTTCCCTATGACGTCGATTCCCCAAGCTGCGAAAGGCCAGGGAGCAGTCATGTTGTACAACTCTTTTGGAGGAAGCTTCTGGGATTTAGCATAGATTTGGCATTTGTAACAACGACGTACATGGTCAGCGCAGTCAGTTTGTAGGGTAGACCAGAAATACCCTTGCCTGATGATCTTGCGGGCAAGTGTATGCCCGCTCATATGAGGTCCGCAATCGCCCCCATGTATCTGATCCATCATTCTAAACGATTCTTCTTCGGTGAGACTTGAAGATGAGTCCCGTCATAATTCCTTTTATACAATCTTTCGGCACAGAGTATGAATCCTGATGCTAGTCTTCTGAGTGTGACCCGCGCTCTCTTGTCTGTTTCCTCGGGATACTGATGGTTCTTCAGAAAGTTCCAGATATCATAAAACCAAACGGTCGAGTCACCGTCTTTTTTAGTTTCTACCTCAAGGGTCATGCAGTGCGCGGGTCCTGATTTCTTTTGTACCGTGAGGGTTATTTCTTCCATCCCCTCCGGAATATCGATCATAGATGCCAGGGTTGCCAATGCGTCAGCAAAACTGTTCTGGGACCTGGGGATATAGTAAAACTCCACACGCTCGAACTTTCCTGCGACATCCTCTAGTCGGGCGAGGTAAGGGACTAATTTCTCATCTCTGATCTTTCATTCCTTTAGAACTTGGTGGACCACTAGTGCTGAATCTCCGTATACCTGTATTCTCTTTATACCCTTTTGAAGAGCGATCTCTAACCCGAGTATGCATGCTTCATATTCGGCCATGTTGTTGGTGCAGAAAAAGTCCAGACGATATGATACCGGGGAGTGAGTTTGGTCCGGAGAGACTAACAGGATGCCTATCCCGTTTCCGTTTCGATTGGTGGCCCCGTCAAAGTACAACTTCCAGTCTTCATTGATCTCGACGTTCATGATGGTTTCGTCCGGGAACTCGGCTTCTTCTAGCATGTCTCCTAATATAGGATTATGGGCCAGGTAATCAGCTATGATCTTGCCTTTGACTGCCTTTTGGGTCATGTAGGTGATGTCGAATTCGGAGAGTAGAAACAACCATTTTGCCATTCGGTTTGAGAGAGCCGGTTTTTCGAAGAGGTATTTCAACGGATCAATCCGTGATGCCAGGATGACTGGGAAAACTAGCATGTAGTGCCGCAGTTTCTGTGTTACCCAGACGAGAGCGGTGCATGACTTCTCCAATGGTGTGTAGTTCATCTCAAACGGGGACAGCTTTTTGCTAAGGAAATAGATGGCCTGCTCCTTCCGGGTATCAGTCAGGTGTTGGGCTAGCATTGCTCCTGCGGCCGAATCAGTGACGGTTAGGTATAAGATTAACGGTAGTCCAGTCTGGGGCGGGGCTAACACTGGGGGTTTGGAGAGATATTCCTTGATTCTATCAAAGGCTTCTTGGCACTGACCGTCCCACTCTCCTGGTGAAGACTTCCTCAGGAGTTTGAAGATGGGTTCGCAAGTTTGAGTAAGCTGAGAGATAAACCTGCTGATGTATTGTAGATTTCCCAAAAATCCCCGAATTTCTCTCTCGGTACGAGGCTCGGGCATGTCTTGGATAGCTTGAACTTTAGCGGGGTCCATCTCGATTCCCTTTTTACTGACGACATATCCCAGGAGTTTTCCTTTGGTTACCCCGAACACACACTTCTGCGGGTTGAGTCTCATCTGATACTGGCGGAGCCGATCAAAGAAGGCTCGCAAGGCTGGTACATGGCCTTCCCTCTCTTTTGACTTGATTATCATGTCGTCTACATACACCTCTACTTCTTTGTGAATCATGTCGTGAAAGATAGCCGTAGCTGCCCTCTGATACGTTGCCCCGGCGTTCTTTAGCCCAAATGGCATAACGGTGTAGCAGTATGTTCCCCACAGTGTGATAAATGCTGTTTTCTCTTGGTGATCTTGGTGCATCTTGATCTGGTTATATCCGGCAAAACCATCCACAAATGACTTTAGGGCGTGATTGGCAGTATTATCTACTATCAAATCGATGTTGGGTAATGGAAAATCGTCTTTTGGACAAGCTTTATTGAGATCCTGGTAATCCACACACATGCGGACTTTCCCATTAGCTTTTGGAACAGGCACGATGTTGGCTAACCTCGAAGGATACTCGATCACCCGTAAGAAACCCACACTTAATTGTTTCATCACCTCTCCTTTCACTTTTAAGGACCATTCTGGCGTAAGTTTCCTCAGCTTCTGTTTGACGGGCCTAAATTCTGGCTTGGTGTGTATCTCGTGCATGACTATCTGGCTGTTCAAACCTGGCATATCCGCATAAGATCAGGCGAAGACATCCACATACTCTTTTAGAGTTTGTGTGAATTCTTCTTTTTCTGCCTCACTTAGGCTTGCCCCAATGCGGACCTCTCTTCTTTCCTCTTCTGCTCCGAGGTTAATCACAAGAGTGTCTCCTTCCTCGCTTTGTATACATTGCTCCTCCCGTTTAGGGTGTTCGTTCAATCTTTCCAATTCCATATAAGCAATTACAGAATTAAAATTAACAGGATAACGCAAAACAGAGTCTTCTTCACTGATAATAGCATTTATAGGTACAAGTTTAAAAAGTTCATTTAGGAGTGACTCCCTCCTACCCTCACTCTTATCTCTCACCCTTACAATTTCGCTCTTTTCCCTTTCCCTTTGGTAGTCGGGATCAGCGTATATCAAGTGTACAGGGTCGTCTCTTGGCTCATCATCCCCCAAAGCCATGATGTCGAAGAGATCTCCGATCATTTCTTCCTCTTCGCCCTTCCTGTCTTCACTTTCTTTCTTCGGCCCGATTGTCAACTTGGTAGCGAAGCTGTGTATGGTGTTTTCCTTGATATAGAGGTCCTCTTCATAGAAGATTTCCCATCCAGGAAGGTTCTCTCCTTCGCTGTTTCTCCAAGGCTCCTGAAAGCCGCAAAAGGGGAAGTCCTCTCCTTCTTTGACAAAGAAACCGTTCAGAGAGCTGAAACTCGGGTACTGATGCCCTCGGCCCCTTTTTTGTTGATCGTCCTCTTCAGTGTGTTGGTACCCCAAACCTTCCCTTTCGTACCTCGTTACTGGTTCCAAGGCTTGAAGTAGTCCCGGCTGTCCCATTCCCAGACTGGCTCCAGGTAAGTATTCTATCATTCTCAGCATGTTTGTGATCTTGGTGCTGAGACCGGGGATATTGTCGGGGGGGAGATACTCGATCATCTGGGTGCTGAGAGTTTGTACTTGAGGTTCGTAAGAAAAGCCTCCTAGCTGTATACTCTGACTCCCGATGCCTAAAATCGGTAATTCCAGATCTGCCAAGGTCCTTTCAGGATCTCCTTGGATGGTGATTATGTTCCCCTCGAACGGTATCTTGATCTTTTGGTGTAAAGAGGAGGGGAGTGCTCCTATGTCGTGTAGCCATGCTCTTCCCAACAGTAGGTTAAAACTGGAGGGAATGTCTATGATTTGAAAATCGGCCGGAAAGCTTCCGGGACCAACCATGAGATCAAGCTTCAGAGACCCCAGAACGGCCCTCCTGGTATTATCATAGGCCCTGACGGTTACGGCGGATGGGGAAAGCTCTGAATCTAAGATACCCAAGCATCTGGCAGTCTTTAGGGGGCAAACATTTATGGTCGACTCATTGTCGATGAGAACTTGTGGCAAGATCTTCCCTCGGGTTCGAACGGTGATATGGAGGGCCAGGCTGTGTTTTTTCCCCAATGGAGACAAGTCTTCATCTGAAAATGACAGACTTCTTTGGACTGTGAGTGACCCGATCATGTTTGGCAGCTGTTCGGGCGTGGAGTCTGGCGATATGACAGCCTTATCTAGGAGTTTAATGAAAGCGGTCCTGTGAGGTTTGGAGGCAACCAAGAGGCCCCAAATGGTGATGTGTGCTTGGATTTTCTTCAATTGTTCCAGTACTCGGTCTTCTCCTACTTCCTTAGGAGGTGGTGATTTTTCGGCATCCATTTGTGGTGGCTGGTATACCTTTCCTGAGCGGGTAATCTGTTGTATCCAAAGGGATGTTGGGTCTGATCCCTCCGAAGTTTCTGACGACTCTGGCTCTGCCGACCAACTGAAAGTCCCGGGGGAGGTTTCTGTCATACAGATTGTTTCCTTATGGGGGGGGTCGGGTTTTCCATGGTTGTTTCTTCTTGTCCTGGGTCCATCCTATCCCAGCTTTCCCGGGATTGGTTTTGATTGTGAGTGGTCGCAAGATTCCCTGATTTGTCTTTCCTAAGCCCTGCCCAGGTAGGAAGTTCATCTTGGCCATCCATTGGTCAATTATTGGGTTGAGGCCTGGGGCAACTTGTGTTTTTACCGGTAGAATAACGGGCGCCTTATAGGCTGGATCATCCCGAATGAGTCCCACGGGATCAAAGCCTTCATCAGTGGTCAAGGCGTTAATTCCCGCAGGGGGAGCATGATTGGGGAGGGGGTTGTTGGTAACATTGGGCTCGCCGGGTGTGGGGATGGTTCCGGCTTCAATGAGGTCCTGGATACGATGGCGAAGAGCTAAACAGCGTTCCGTGTCATGGCCTGCCGCCTGATGGTACGCACAGTTCTCATTCATTCTCCAGGTGTTGGGAATAGGGTTTGGTGGGGGGCGTGGGTTGAGTGGAGTGACTAGTCCGGCTTTTTGGAGTAGTTCCAGGCTCTTGACCAGAGTAGTGGGGAGGGTGCAGAAATTTCTCCTTTTCTTGGCCTCGGTGCTTGAAGAATCTCCCTGCGTAGGCCAATTCATTGGGGGGACTTGCGGTGACTGCTGGAATGGGTTTTGTTGATACGGGTAGGAGCTTAGTTGGTTTACGGCTGGAGTGGCCGTCTTTCTTCCGGTGTAAGAGGCCTTTTTGGTATCCGTTTCCGCCTTTTTGGCCAATTCTTCCTCTACTTGTGACCCCATACTCAACAGGGCTCTGAAGTGTGGGAATACATTCTTTCCCATGTAGTTCAATACAGCTGGAGTACAATTTTTCTGTATGATTTCCAACTGCTCTTCTTCGTCGGGCCGTTTGGACATTTGGGATGCCATTTCCCTCCAGCGGGTGACAAAGTCGCTGACGCTCTCTTTCTCGCCTTGCTTGGCCATCTCCAGGTGTTTACGGGTAATTTCCAAACTTTCGTTGGACCCGTACTTGGTCATGAACTCTTTGACGATATCTCCCCAAGTTTTTGTGTGGTGTTTCTCTAGATCGAAGAACCATCTCAGGGCGGCCCCCGTGAGAGTCATGTGAAAAGCCTGAGCCAGCTCCGGCTCTCCACAACCGGACACTTGCATGGATCTGATGTAGGATTGGAGATGAGTTTTGGGGGGTGTGGTTCCAGCGAATTTGGTGATAGAGGGGAGCTTAAATCCTTGAGGTAGTCTGGCTTCTGGGTAGAGGGAAAATGCATTCATGTCTGTGATCTCGTCTGCCCCTTTTATCAGAGAAACTCCTCTTTGCAGAACTTTCATCTGCTCTTTCAATTTCTTCATTACTTCGCTCTCTCTTGACACCTCATCGGGTTGTTCCCGAGCTATAACCGATTCTGCGTACACTGCCCGGAGTCGGTTGATGTCTGGGTACTCATTGGGAGGGCCACTGGGGCCGGTGGTGGAATAGGTCTTGCGGGGACTTGTGGCCATGGTTGATATTGGGGATCGAGGCCTTGTTGAGGTTGCGGCCAGATGATGGGTGGCTCTTGTTGTTGGTATGTGGGGCCCGAATCCGGGGCCCATTGGTTCTGATTGTCGGGGTCGGGACCGGCCATGATGGGGCCCGTTTGGGGTGGATTGGTTCCTTGGATTGGGGGAAGTGCTTGTGACCACTGCCCTTGGTTCGGATCTCGATGTGGTGGTAGTTGCTCAAACCCTGGTGGTGCGGTCCGTCCTGCTGACAACTCTTCCATTCGGGTCCTGGTGTTTTGTTGCTCGCTCGTGAGACTTGCTAAATTCATGCTGACGGTCATCAGCAAACGGTGCATCTCGTCTAAAGTCGGTTGAACCGCAGACGCCTCGGCTAGGCTCTGATTTGCCTCCTGATTCTCTCTTCCATCGATCATTTCGGGTGTGCTTGGTCTCACTAGTCTTCCGGTATGATCTCGACCGGCCCAACCTTCCAGTCTGACGTTTGCTTTTATGGCTGTAGACGAAACCACGTGGCGAAGATGAAGGGAGACTATGATGCGACTCGATTTTTGCCAAAAGAATCACTAAAAATGCCGAGAGAAAGCCTCGGATTTTGAAAAGGGTGTGGTAAAGTAAGCCGTAAGGTGGTACATCCCCTACGGCTGTATGACAAGTGTTTTAACTGACTCAATCTTATATGCAGCGCAGGTGTACGAACGGTTAAGGCTTCAGGCTCCCTCTTTTTTGGCAAGACCTTGCGATATACCCCAAGGGCGGGTACGTGCAAGAGTCTTTTGATATACTTCCCGGGTACATGAGTGTTCTCGTCACTCGATATACCTCGGGGGCGTACTTGGCCAAGGAGAGTGGAAGTAAATGCTTTCGGTTTATGTTGGCCCAAGCAAGCCAACTCCCTACTCACTTATAATACTTCCGAGGGTTTGGGGTAAATTGACACTCGTAGAACCAATGCATGATTTGTGATAGTGCGTGTAAAGTTCGAAAGGTTGGTTTCACAAATATCATTATCTTTGTCACGTATTCTTTGAAAAACTCACATTTTTAGAAAAAGGTTTCTTCTCAATCAATTGACATGAGTAGGGAAAGCGGTAAAAGCAAGTATTCAACAGATAAACAAAAGTCCACATATAAGAGTCTAGTTTTCTAATAGGGTCCCCAGCAGAGTCGCCACTGTGAGAATCCGCAAATGCGACCCCCCGGGTCTCGTCCCCGTTCGTGGTGGTCTGAAACGTCGCAACGGATCCCGTCGTTCCCTTTGCTTGGAGTCGTTTGATAATTCACATCGGGTATCCCTACGTCTATTCTAGATGCAAAGGGGTTCGTTTCAGAGTCGCCAGTACGTTTTACGAGAAAACGGACAAAAAGGTTGTGTAAGAGAAGAGGCTACAGATAAGCCTTTCTTTACACGTTTGTCTACGAAACCAGGATTCTATAGGGTTCGGGAACTATATTACGGTTTGGGAAGGTGTTAAGCACCCATTCCGCCCTTTCGGTCTCTAGTGGTCTTATATGTTTATTCTATGTTGAAAAACTTGGATGCTTTTACTGACAGTCTACTACTTTTTAAATGAAAACCCTAATTTTTGAGGAAAACGGGAAAAAGGGATAAAAACCTTTGTGTTCCGAGATCCGATGTTTTTATTATTGGAAGATATAAATACAAATGACAAAACCTTTTATTTTAAAAGAGTATCCCGTATTATTCCTCAGATAATGACGGTTTTCTCGGGTTGTGATCAGTTTTGTAAAAGTTCGGATTTATATCGGGACTAATTCAATATGGAATTAGAACTCTTTGAGGAGAGTTTATCAGACACATCGCAGTCTATGAAAAAGACAGGATGTGTGGATTTTAATTCCTAGATAAGTCTTTTATCGGTCCGGGGTTTGAAAACATGGTTTATCTGGACGATAATGTATTTACTCTTCTGATTTTGAAAGTGATTTTATCAGGGTCTTTTGTTTTGAGAACGGTAGACTATTTGTAACTTGACAATAAGTTTATTCAAATAAAACGTGGACAAAATAACAGAAGTAAAACAAGTACACAGATATCTAATTTTAAATACTAGAAGGGACTTTCTTTACCTTCCCGACGAGAATAATAATAAGAAAGAAAATATAATACGGCAGAGGGATCTCCGGCGATAATAATCTTCTCTTTCTTCAAATATTTTCGAGAAATCGATTCCAGAGACGGGACACGTCGAGTGTCGAGAATAGATTCGATAATTCTTCCGAAATAAGACAGTAATAGAAAAATGCTTGATAAAATCAGATCTAAAGCCCCAAATTCTTAGATTCCAAAAAATGCTCCTTCGAACCCTTGGGGGTGTTGGCCTATTTATACTGCTCGGGAGAGATTGTCGCGCGACATTCCTCT
Source organism: Lonicera japonica (assembly GCA_021464415.1). Classification (NCBI taxonomy): domain Eukaryota; kingdom Viridiplantae; phylum Streptophyta; class Magnoliopsida; order Dipsacales; family Caprifoliaceae; genus Lonicera; species Lonicera japonica. The sequence continues at coordinate 36,065 of JAKCWG010000544.1, read as the reverse complement.
AAAAAAGGCAAATGTCGCGCGACACTGTGATATGTCGCGCGACATAGTGGGATTGTCGCGCGACAAACGGCTGAAGTGACGGTTCTGACAGACTGATGTGTCAGAAAGTGGATGGTCTGGTGCAGAGGGGGATTGTCGCGCGACATAGTGGGATTGTCGCTCGACATATCAGGGATTGTCGTGCGACAATGTGATATGTCGTGCGACAATCTTTCTAAAAAATAAGTTTGTCGCCCGACAAACCCTCCTAGTGTAGTTTAGGGTCCTCGGGTGGGTCCCGGACCCAAAATAGTAGTTCTCGAAGGTCGTTAGGGTTCTTGCGGGGGTCACGGATCGGGGTGTCTACAGACCCCCTTTTCCTCTCTTTCTCACTTTTCTCTCTCTCTCTCTCACAAAGAAAGAAAAGGACGGCTCCCTCTCTCCCTTTTCCGACCGGCACCTCTCACTCGTCCGTAGCTTTCGACCGGCTCCTTCTCTCTTTAAAAATTTTCGGTCTCCTCACTGTTTCTGTAAAATGGCGACGGGATCTCTCTCTCTCTAAAGAACCGGACCCATCCCGTCGCGTCTCTGCCTCAGAAATTCCACATTCCGAGCGCGCACTCTCCATCTCTAAAGCTGAAGAAGGCTCGCACTCTCCCTCTCTAAAGCTGAAGACGAAGGCTTAAAATCGTAAGTGGGTCTCTCTCTCCTCTCTCTCCTCTTCAAAATGGTGCCTGGCAATCTGTATTTTCGAAATTTAGGACTCCAATTTCAGAGTTTGAAATGTATGTCATTGCTGAGTTGTTTCAGATTTTGTAGACTTTTATTTGTGTATTGATGAGTGATTAATTTCGAAATTGGATTTCGAAGTGATGAGTGATTAATTTAGAAATTGTATGGTTAAACATTGCAACTGAAGTGATGAGTGATTAATTTTTTCGAAGTGATGAGTGATTTATTTGCGAAGTTGTTTCTCTGTTGTTTCAGATTTTGTAGGCTTTTATTTTGTAGAAATTGTATGGTTAAACATTGCAACTGAAGTGATGAGTGATTCATTTCTTCGAAGTGATAAGTGATTTATTTGCGAAGTTGTTTTCTCTGTTGTTTCAGATTTTGTAGGCTTTTATTTTGTAGGCTTTTATTTGCGAAATTGGACGAGCCTTTCCAATGAGGAAAGAAGAGAAGTGGATTAATTTGTACAATGCCTTGTCTTTATTCGGGTTTAAAAACAAGGATTTTTTTATAACAAAGAGAATGAAGCTATCAATTAAGGAAAAAGGGTGTTATATATTATAACTAAGGAATATTGGACATCACAGGATCGGATTAATATTCTCATTGTTGAACTTTGAATTCTTCTTCAATTTTATGTACGTGTAACCATGCTTAGAAAGAACAGAGAAACTTGATCCATGTTCAAGCAGGTTACTGGATTGAGGATAAATGGGAGATTTGGTTGAATCTAGTGAATTTTATTTGTGGATTATGATAGTTTTACATTGTGGTACAATCGGTCGTTGTGGTACAATTAAGGAAAAAGGGTGTTATATATAACTGAGGAGACCGGAAATTTTTAGAGAGAGAAGGAGCCGGTCAGAAGCTACGGACGAGTGAGAGGTGCCGGTCGGAAAAGGGAGAGAGGGAGCCGTCCTTTTCTTTCTTTGTGAGAGAGAGAGAGAGGAAAAGTGAGAAAGAGAGGAAAAGGGGGTCGTTTTTATCTGAAGCAAATTGAGAAGGAAGAAAGCACTTTAAGTTAATTGCTCTTCGGAAACTGTGCCAAAGCACCGGTGCGTACGCACTGGTGCGTATAAGATATGTTCTCTCTATATATATTCTCTTAGCAAATTTATCTTTCCTCAATTAGCTTTGTCTCTCCTTATTCTTTCTCTCCAATTATAAAAATATACATATCCTCTCTTACCTCAATTAGTTCATCTCTCCTTATTTTTTATCTTCCATTACTTTGTCTTTGGAATATTTAATTTGTAATTTTTAAAATTTAGGGCTTTCATTGATCTTAGAAATTAAATATATGAATGTCTATTTATTATCTAATAAACATTCATAGCAATAAAACTTCTTAATGTTTATGCCCTATTGTTCACAACAGTTTGATTCAAAGTAAATGGAGGAATAAAAACATAAAAGGCTTGATTAATGTTCATAGCTACTTAAAATTTACAGTGGTGAAATTGAACTATTAATTTATTGCTTATTTTTGTCGATATTAGCATTAATTGCTAGGCATAATTCTTCATGGATTGAAATTGTAGAGATGGTGATTGAAGATGCATAAGTTGGAGAGAAAGAAATTGGAGAGCTCCAAATATGATTGATATCGTAGAGAATTAATGGGATTTTGTGTCAGTTATTTGTCAAGTTATTCACTCTTTTTCCAACTGGAGTAACTAACGAGAGAACTGCTAATTTTTTTGTTGGTAAAATTATCGTTATTTGTGGGTGCCAAAAAAACTGAGTCTTCCCACAAGGTATGTTCAAAGTAGAATTAGTTATGTGAATAATGGAAAGTGGTAATGGAGACAAGGATTTTTGTTTGTAAGGTAGCTTCCTCCGGTAGCTTTGATGATATTCTAGCAATATGTCCTCCTTTTTATATGTGTGTTTGTATATATGCTCAAAGGTAATAGACTCAGAGAATTAGAAGTAAGCAATCAGCTCTCTCTTTCTACAGTAAATTACCTGAAATCCTAGACCCTCATAATGAATTTTCCTTCTTCTATATATAGGTATAGAATTAAGGTTATAATGCTCCTTTATGGTGAACAGTAAAAAGGCAAAACTCGGGCACTACTCTACACTTTACAGATGTCATAAAATAGTACAAGTTACACATGTCTTATTATTATTTGTGAAGGTGACCATCTTAGCATCGACGATATCATCACAATCATCTTGGCACTTGATGATGTCGGCATGATCTTCTCAACTATTTTCCCTTAAAAAAAAAAACGTGTAGTTTACTTTGTCTTTTGCATTGACCAGACCGCATATATCTATGTTATTTCTCATTTTGGGTAATGTAAAATTGTTTTTAGATTAATATTTTATATATTTTAGTGTTGGTATTTTTAACTTTTTTTTAATGCTTGAAATTTTTGTATAATGCTAAATTATCTTTAAAATGTTTGAATGATTTTAACCTTTATTGATGTTCCACTTTTGTGCACAAATATATTGTAGCATTAATACATGAATTATTGCATTTGTCCACCATTAAAGATTGTAACTTATTATTCTTCTTATTTGTTGACTTATTTTTAATTTCAAATGCATTGGGATAGACTTTTAGATTTGAATTTGAATGTTTGGAGAATTAGAATTTAAATTGATAGCTATGGATGGATTTGGAAAGAAGATAAATAAATGAATAAAATGATGCTACTGTATTAATATATATATATATATACATATATGCGCGTAGATCAACCATCAACTGAGTTGTAAGCAAAGCAAACTCCAGAACTTGATATGCATAACATAATAATAGTTATGTATGTAATAAATTAGAGTTTTTTTTTGCACGCACCGTGGAAAATTAAACTCCACTCCTCAATTTCCAATTCTTGGAATAAGAGTTAATTAGTTTTTTATATTAATTATTACTCGATCAAGTAGGATTGGATAATGACAGGACAGGTAGAAATTAGTAGTAATGATAGTACTTTTGTTATTAGTTAATTAAGGAAGGGGCATTATTATCTTTTTTGTCCAGTGTCTTTATTTTACACCGCTAATTTATAATTGTCCTTTACAATTATATTATTATTGGAATATGTCCTAATGCCTAATTGCCTCATAAAATAGAGGCAATTATACATAAGGGCTTATAATAATAATATAATTATAAAGGACACTTAAAAACTATCAATGCAAATTACGGACACTATACAAAAAATACACTAATACCCTTTTTTTATAGTATCTCACGTCTCATTAAGACACTAATATCAACCAGAATGTGCTAAATGCATTTAGCACCTTCTGAATAATAACCAAAAAATGCTAAATGTACAACCATAAGGTGCTAAATGCATTTAGCACCTTCTGAATCTAAATGCATTTAGCACCTTCTGAATAATAACCAGAAAATGCTAAATGCACAACCAGAAGGTGCCACCTTCTGAACAATAACCAGAAGGTTCAGAAGGTGCTAAATGCATTTAGCACCTTCTGAACAATAACCAGAAGATACTAAATGCACAACCAGAAGGTGCTAAATGCATTTAGCACCACCTGGACAGCAACCAGAAGGTGCTAAATGCATTTAGCACCTTCTGAGCACCAACCAGAATGTTTAGCACCAATCTGTTTCAGCATGAATGGTGCTAAATCTCTTTAGCATCAATCTATTTCAGCATACCAATGGTACTAAATTAGTTTTAGTACTAATAAAAAAATAAAAAAATTGATGAGATTTTCATCTCTCACACCTCCAATCAAATCTAAATCCTTGTCAAAATAAACATCTTCCTTAGTCTTCTATGTTCTCGAAACCTTCATGAACGCCTTCGATTCATCATCAATTGGACACTCCACCTCAACCTCCTTCAATTTTATCTATGATTTGCCTTTTCTCCTTTTACCACCAAATTTCGCACAAATTGCAAAGAGAAAAACTAGATCCAAGTAATCATCAAGCCTCTTCCGCCTCCTCTTCAAAAGCAAGTGGCATTTTCCTAGGAAACGCGTCATCTTCCGCCTCCCATTTCCTTCGGTCCTAGCGAAGAAACACTTCCCACATAATTTAAAACTCTCTCTCTTTGTGTCTCATATTAGAGATCAAGAGAGAGATACTTTTACAGAAAAAAAAGATTTAGAGAGAGAAAGAGAATTCATTAAGCAAAGAAGAAGAAGAAGAAGAAGAAGAAGAAGAAGAAGAAGAAGAAGAAGAAGAGATGTTGTTGAAATGTTCATTAGCAGCACCAACAACATACAATGCTTGGTTTATACATAAACGATTTATATTTCTGTAAGAGAGAGAGAGAGAGAGAGGAGTGAGGGAGAGGGAATTATATTAGGGTATTTTTGTCCATCAACAATTATCATTTTTCTTAAAATAAATTAATATTATGAAAAGTGTCCTTATTGTAAAACCAAATTACGAAATTAGTACTACTTCTCTTTATTAAATATAAGTCTGTCCTTAGAGTTATAAAACATTATGGAACGAGGCCTTATAACCCATTATCTCATTAAATTACAAATAAATATAGGGGCAATTGGACATAAGGGCTCATTCTAATAATAATATAATTATAAAGGACATTTAAAAATTAGACATGTAAATTAAGGATACTGTACAAAAAAGACACCAATACCCCTTCCTTATAACATATCATGTTTCATTATTAGCACATTTAGCACTTTTTGGTTACACCTTTTGGTTAGCAACTAGAAGGTGCTAAATGTATTTAGCACTACTTGGACAGCAATCAAAAGGTGCTAAATGCGCTCCAGAATGTGCTAAATGCATTTAGCAGCACCTGAAAAGCAACCAGAATGTGCTAAATGCATTTAGCACCTTCTGGACAGCAATCAAAAGGTACTAAATGTGCTCCAGAAGGTGCTAAATGCATTTAGGACCACCTGGACAGCAACCAGAAGGTGCTAAATGCATTTAGCACCTTCTGGACAGCAATCAAAAGGTGCTAAATGCGCTCCAGCGTCCAGAAGGTACTAAATGCATTTAGCACCTTCTGGACAACAATCAAAATGTGCTAAATGCATTTAGGACCACCTGGACAGCAACCAGAAGGTACTAAATGCATTTAGCACATTCTGGACAACAATCAAAAGGTGCTAAATGCATTTAGCACCACCTGGACAACCTTCTGGATAGCAACCTAAATGCATTTAGCACCACCTGAACAACCTTCTATTTATGTATATATATATATATATGGATCGACGTAGGGTTCGTAAAAAAAAAGTTACGATCATAATTTTTTTTTTCCAATATCCCGCTGGGCTGTCAAAATTGGTCGATTTCGATAATAAAATGACCTCTGATCGTCTTGATTTACGCAATAATAAAGTAACTTTGTCTTCTGAACAACATATTCGAAAATCAGTTAGATCCAACGGTTCAATCAAAAGTTATATATGTTTTATAATTACCTCCGCAGAAAAAAAGAAGAAGATGATGAGAACGGTGCTCCGATCCTTTCTGTGAAACGATCGGAGAGTCAAGTGGTGGTGGTAGTGGTGGTGGTGGTGGTGGAGGAGGAGGTAAGATCGTTCGTCAGAGCTAAGGTTGGTCTATTGATTTGAGAGAGAGAGAGAGCAATATATTTGATTTTAGATAGAGAGAAGAGAGAAGAAATGAGAACTAGAGAGAGAGAGAGAGATTTGTTACTTTTAACATTAACTTAAACTAATTAGGGGTATATTTGTACATCAACATTTATTATTTTCCTTAAAATAAATTAATATTATGAAAAGTGTCCTTATTATAAAACCAAATTATGAAATTAATATTATTTTTCTTTATTAAATATGATTGAGTCCGTTCTTAGAGTTATAAAATATTACGGAGCGAAGCCCTATAACTCACTATCTCATAAATATATGTGTTTTTTTCTTTTTTGTATAGACTAATATACGTCTCTTGATTGTGCTATCTTTTCTAAATTTATAGTATAGCATTAATATTTCAAAGATTGATAAAGACAACTATGATTCTATATCATTAATTTTAGTTAGACGTCGTATGACCCCTAGCCTTAATTGCGCAAGTCACAAATCCTATAGCTATAGGTATTCAATAATACTCACTATGTTCCAGTTTAATTGTCTACTATTTTATTTTTGGATGTCTTAAAATAATTGTCTACATTTTATATTTAGTAAGTCATTAATTACAACACTTTTTATGACTTTCAATATTACCCTTTAAGTTCCCATCACTTTTTTTTATTATGGGTCCCGCCATTATTTTTTATTAAAAAAAAGTAAAAGGCATTTTTGAAAATAAGTATTTTCTTTTGGAGTACTTATTATATCTCTTTAACTTTTAATTTTTCAAAGTGTGACAATTAAATTAGGACAGAAGGAGTATCATTGATTTTATATGATTGATGATTTGAAACCAAACCCCACTCTTGCTCCATAAACGGAAACTGTCATTGCATATATCAAAATGCGAATTATCTAGACCAAAGTACGTGCAAATAATTAATTTAAGGTCTACGTCCAACAAACTAGCTAGCTGGCACTATTAATTAATTGATGCTTTGTATATAAGGGCTTTTAATTACGTTTCGGGTCTCGCTTCCTGTCTACTAATTATTTATTTATTTACTTTATTTTTTTTTGTAAAAAATGATGTCTCTGTCTATCTCATAGGTTCCATATTTGTTATCTTATAAATATTATATTTGTCTCTGGCGAGTATTTAAATAATAATAAATACAATAGATGCATAAACTATATATAAATAAAAAAATAATCATTAAAAATGTCTCGAATCATTCCCGAAAATGTTGACTCCCTTAAAAAATTATATATTAAATTAATTCATGTGAATCATTATTGCAAAAGATAGATATAATGGTATCAATGGAAATAGTTTTGTGTTTTCTCGATGATAAAAATCCAATATGTTTCCCATAATTCAATAAAAGTTCCATATAAAGACAAGCATTCTTTTTTCATATTTTTCAGTTTGATTGCTTTTTATAGAAAAGAATTGGCATGTTTGCGGTATGGGAAAGCAATCTTTCTCACTTTTTGAAAAGCATTCATGCACATGATATTCTTCATATATAGATTTTGCATTACATCACACCTACATTTAAAATAAGGTATACATGTTGCTTTGCTCCCACCAAACTCCATCTTGACCATCATTTACCTAACTTTCACAACTTTTTTCTTGTATGCCTCACAAATATCTAACATTACATAACTAACATACATTTGTTTTCCCCCCCTTTTTTTTTAAAAATGTTAATTAAATATTATTAACAAAGTAATATTTGCTTTTGTCAAATTATAATGCATAACTGAGTATTGTACATTATGTTTTTAGAGGCTTTTAGGATACGTTTGTCGATGAAGGTTAATGAGTGAAGGTTAAATCATTTATCTTGAAAATGTTTTGATTAGTTGCAAAAATAGTATGCTAAATTCAACGGTCGTGTGAATCATTAGAGCGATAGATATATTGGGTGGAATCAACAGAAATAGCTATGTGGTATGATAAGCGCGCTCTAATCTTTTTTTCTCATAATTAGTAAAAGCTCGACCACTGACTCACTATATATATCTTTCATAAAAATACAAGCATTCTTTTTCATCCATTTGAGTTTGATTGCTTTTTACAGGAATGAATCTTCCTTGCAGTATAGCCGGGTTTGAAAGGTGAGGAAAATTAGATAAATCTTCCATATTCTCATAGTTGGTTTTGATTATACTGTGAAATTGTTTATAACCTTTTTTTTTTATATATATATGAGAATTATATGAGTGCAATTTTTGTCCTTCTCCCCACCTTCACTAAAGATCTAAATCTCTATCTTTAATTACAAATAAAGAAACTCGAATCGAACCTGGAATCTCTCATAGATCCTAGTGGGTTAGCATAACCTTCCCAACTACGTACCTAGACTAACCAAATTTAATATCAATTATCCACTAAAATTCCAATATTTCTTTTCATTTTTTATACAAAGTGATGATTTTATAACAAAACCTTTTATATTTATATATATGCCATAAATTCACAACTATCACAATAAAAGGTGGACACAAATATAACTGTCACAAAAATAGACCTACAACCACCACATAGTGGACGCAATAATGGGTAGTTCTTCCTTTCTTTCTCTGCATTTTTCAAGAAAGCCCACTATAAGTATGAACAATATTAAAGACAAATTTTATTTTTTGTCAAATTCTCATACAAAATGCATGTAAAACTCTGTTGTTTCAGTCCCTACATATATATATATATATTCATTAGCTCACACATTTATATATTCACACAATTCCAAGTGCACATCTCTCTCTTCTCCTTCTTACAATGGCCAAACTTCATCTCTCTCTTGCATCTTTCTCGTTATATCTCGTCCTATACAAAATCTACAGTCACGATAATTTTTGAATTCTAAAAGTGTATAAATTAAAGGATAATATATTTTGTGGTTGCGAGTTGGTTTTATAATATTTTTTTAGTATAAGTGAACATTAATTACTTTTGGCACGATATATAACTAGTCCATCTATAAGTATGAGCTAGGCTCTGAAAGAGATTGTTATGTTCATTATTTTTAAGAAAATTTGGTTTCTACTTCCAATAATGCTTTGTACTTTCATTACAAGTTTGTATTTCTTTTGTGATGATCTCTCAAAATTCTATGTTTTCGGTTTGAACTTTCTAGACTTAGGTACAACTATAATAAGTGAAATTAGACTTATATATTCTTTTGTTAAAAAATTAGACTTAGGTGCAATTCTATCTCTCTTCCTTATAACTTAAACAACTTTTTAACTATATGTAATTTATTTATTTTTATTTTTGGGCAAATAACTATATGTAATTTAAATTAAAAAGAAAAAGAAAAAAGAAAAAGTAAAAAGCAGAGAGAGAGAGGAGTGATGGTGTCGCCGGAGGAGTGATGGTGGTCGGAGGTGAGAAGCCGGACGTGGCCGGAGAAAGACGGCGAAGGTGAGGTGGTGAGGAGCTAGAGAAAGAGAGAGGAGAGTGAGGAGTGACGTGAGATAGAGAGAGAGAAGAAGAGAGAGAGAGAGAGGAGGAGAGAGAGAGCCGGAGTGATGGTGGTCGCCGGCCGTGGTGTTGATGGTGGTCGCCAGAGGAGTGATGGTGGTCGGAGGTGGGTCGCCGGAGGTGGTGAGGTTGGTGAGCGAGCTAGAGAGAGAGAGAAAGAGAGAGAAAGAGAGAGAGGAGAGTGATGAGTGACGTGGCGGAGAGAAAGTGAGAGGAGGCGACGTGGCAAAATTTAATTGGTTTGGGATACCACGTGGAATTGCTGACGTGGTATGTCTGTTGCAGGTAAGTTTTTCTCCTCCCCCACACCCCCACCACCACCACCACCACCACCACCACCACCCACCAGTGGGCACCAACCTGGAAACCACCTCCATCGGGCCCCACTACCTGACATACACGAAAACTATATCTCTATATACCTGTGGTGACTATATTTGGTGGTTAGTGTTAATGAAGGGGTGGACCAATTAAATTATATTTAGTAGCAAAATTCACCAATTAAATCTAAAATCAATAAACAACATCATCTAAATTCATTCAATAAAAATCTCAAGTAAATTCGACCACCGATACAAATTGCAAGGGTAAAACGCAAATTAATAAGTGGAAGGACCAACCAAAATTTTAATGTGGGAATAAAAGTACCATTTAAATTTAGAGGAGCTGCACTCTCTTTCTAAAGAGAAAAACCAATCAAATTTATAATGTAAGAATTAGAGAACCAATCAAATAATATAGAAGAGTAATTTTATTTGCATCCATATAAATATTTTTTTCACCACACTTCATAATTTAAAATTTAATATGAAAGGATACAAATTTTAACCCAAACAATGCCTTTTAATCTAATTTCACTTACTCAACTCTCCTGCATCTACCTAATCTTTTTCAACCTTAGGATCACACTTTATCTAAATCAAGCGGTTTTCTCTCTAAGGCCTTGTTCACTTACCACTTAATTTGCCACTTAAATTTGAAAACTTAAAATTTTCAGATTTAAGTGGCTGTGAAAGTTGTTCACTAACTAAAAAAATTAAGTGGCCACTTAATTTTTACCACTTAAAACTTAAAATTTTCATCCAAAAAATTAAGTGGCAAAGTTGCCAATTAAATCTGAAACTTAATTTTAAAGAGTAGAAAAAGACTATTTTACCCTTCCTCTTTTCTCAAAATTACACACAAATCACCCCTTCACCCTTTTATCAAATTGATCGAGCCCCAGCCCTAGGTCATGCCGCTCTCTTCATCTCACGCCGCTCGTCGTCCAGGCCTCCATCACTTCCGTTCATTTCCACGTCGCCGTTCTCTATCTCCGGTGAGATCTCTCTCTCTCGCTCTCTCTTTAACACACACACGCACATTGCCAAGTTAAGAAAACAGATCATTCTCTCTCTCCTTCACACACACACACAGATGCACAAATAACTCGGATTCTTTCTCTCCCTCGTCCACACGCACACAGGCGCACGCAAAGACACACACACACACAGGCGCACAAACACACACACACACAGAGGCGACAAACAGGCACTAGGATGCAGAAATTGTTGTTTATATATATATATATATGACGAAATTGTTGGGTTTTAAGCAAAATTTTGAGATTAATTGCTTTTGTTAGATGAGTATGCTATATGGTTGTTGGTCTTGTTGAATGCATCTTGAATGTTGCCATGGTCTTGTTCAATTCATGCTGTGAATATATGCATTATTTTCATATCTACGTGTTGTTTTGGTCATAATGGCAAAATGGTCATAATAAAAAAATTCAGATTTCAGATGTGTTATATTAAAACAAACAACATTTTTTCAGATACATTTTTTAGACGTAAACAAACAGCTTTTTCAGTTTTCAGTTTTCAGTTTCAGTTTTCAGTTTTCAGATTTCAATTTTCAGTTTTTTTACTAAACGGCACCTAAATGTCCTTTAAGCATAACATCTTTTCGTCGCTTATAAAATCCTGTCCCATGGAACAACCATTCACATCGGGTTGAGTAGTTACTTACCTCATTGTTCAATAAAATGTTTCTCCCTTCCTCTCTCCAGAATTCTCTTCTCTCTCTCTATCTCTCTCATTCTTCTTCTTCTTCATATTGGCTAATAAGTTTAAGTCCTAGCCAGGGGCTTAACAGATCCAGCTGCTGCTGCTTCTTCTTCTTCTTCTTCTTCTTTCTTCAGCCAGGGCTTAACAGATCCAGCTGGAGTCGGTCCAACCTTTCGGTCTCCAAAGAATTTTTGTAAAGAAAATGGGGTTTTCTTTTCACCTCTCTCCGATTTCCCAAATTGTGCTGTTCTTCTTCTCTTCACTTCAACATAAACTCCTCACATTTCCCTCTCTTTTCACCCCATTCTTGCTACTCCCCACATTTCCCTCTATTTTCATCCCACTCTTGCTCCATAAATAGCTGGGTCTCTCCCCTTCTCTCTCCAACACAAAGCAAAACTTCTGCAACTCCTATTATTCAACACAAAAAGAACACCCCCTTTCTCTCTCTACTTTTTCAATACCAAAAAAAAAATCCATTTTTTTTTCTTTTTTCTCTGTTTTCTCAAACTTTTACAGTTACAAATAAAGAGATGAGAGCTCACATGGAGGAAGGTAAAAAAAAAATGAAAGCCAATCAAAGTTTAATTGCTCTCTCTCTCTCTAAATATCCAGCCAATCAAATAGAACATCAATTACAGAGAAATGAACATTCTTTTACTTGTATTCCTCCTTTCCTCTTTCTTATTCATAATGAGCTTCAATTGCAATTGCATATTAGAAATTACAAGAGGACTTCTAACCTTTGTTTGCTGATTGTATTTCAGAAGCCTGCGATCCACTGGACCCATATGGCAACATTACAATTAAATGGGATATAAAATCGCGGATAGTGAATTGGTTATGTGAAAAATTAAGTAAAAGAAAAATGGCCACGGTATAATAAAATGATTCTCAAACTAAGCAATATTTTCTACTGATTCCCCATACTCAATCCTTCATAATATATCCTATTAGCTAAATTTAGTTTATGTATCTAATCGGCCTTTTTTATGAAATTGCTATTGTTACATTACTTAATAACCAACAATACTGTAACATTTAAGAACCGAGCCTGGAATTGGCATGGACTTGGGCTAAAAAAGAGATTATATGGATTGTGATACGGAGTCAAACAACTGAGGAAGGAGATTGCTCAAACTTTAAATGGGATTTTATTCCCCACTATTGCCTGTAGAATCCAACAGTAGTTGATTTACTGTCAGGAGCTCTTACAACCTCCATCTGAGCTAGCATACTTAATAGGTTGAACTTTTTTAGCGAGTCCACACGTGTAGCTAGAGCCTAAGTGTATTTAGCGTGAAATGTTTGGGTAATCTGATTGATTTATTAGAGGTCCCAGCAACACCAACATCAAGCTAGAACGAGCTCACAGAATTTGTAGGATCTTGAAGCAAATAGCTCAGGACTCCACCCTTGCAACAATTTGTTGCCAGGAGCTCCTTACAACCTTCGGACAACAATTACTGCAAAGGTGGAGTCCTTATTTCCTTGCTTTAAGATTCTGCAAACTCATTCTAGCTTGATGTCGGTGCTGCTGGGACCACTAACAGATCAGTTGGATTGCCCAAACATTTCATGCTAAATACACCTGGGCTTAGCTATATGTGTGGACTGGCTAAAAAAGTTCAACCTACTAAGTATGCCAGCTCAGATGGAGGTTGTAAGGAACTCCAGGTAGCAAATCAACTATTGTTGGATTCTACAAGTAACATTAGGGAATAAATCCCCCTTAAAATTTGAGCAATCTCCTTGCTTAGTTGTTTAACCTCCCATCACAGTCCATATAACCTCTTTTTCAGCCTAAGTCCATCCCAATTCCAAGCTTGGTTCTTGAATGTGATGGTATTGTTGGTTATTAAGCAATGTACAATTGCAATTTCATAAAGAAGGTCGATTAGAAACATAGACTAAATTTAGCTAATAGGATATACTAGGAAGGATTGAGTATGGGGAATTAGTAGAAAATATGGCTTAGTTCGAGAATCATTTTATTATATCGTGGCCATCTTTTTTATACTTACCACATAACCATTCACAGTCCACGATCTTATATCCCATTTAATGGTAATGTTGCCATATGGGTCCAGTGGATCATAGGCTTTTGAAATACAATCCGCAAACAAAGGTTAAAAATCTTTTGTGATATCTAATATGCAATTCCAATTGAAGCTCATTATGAATGAGAAAGAGAAAATCAACAGAAATAAAATTATGGCAACTCTATAGTACTTTCAAAATGCAAGGTCTGTATAGGCTAAAACAAGAATCATAGGAAACCACCAACCCATAACCTAGAGCTTGCCAAGCCCCTTGAAATCACTGCGCCACTAGCGGGTCAAATGTCAACATAAAATACCAATTTAAACAAGATAGATAAATTAATGGCAATATGAAACTATTTAATACAAGTTTGCAGACTTTCTCAAAAAATTCTGAATTGAGGAGCGAAAAAGTCACAATCATTTTATTTATAAAATGCAAGTTTTGTATAAAGTCTTTGTTTTTACTTTAGTAAAAACCCAGTTGAACGGCCGCTACAATAAAAGCATAATCTCAAGATAACCTATAAATAGGGCCTGCGTTGAGTTTCAAGCAGGCCTAGGTGAATTTTTTTCCTGGAGACCTTTTGTGTATTTGTAAATTCATGCACAAGTCATATTTGTCCGGTCCGAATTCACTCATTTGATACTTAACTACAAGGAAAATTAGCGAGTTAAGGTGATGGTGACCAACTTCAATTACAATGTGAACTATATACAGTGGAATATGGTTCTCCAACACCCAAACTTCGAGAGCCTCACTCAGGTATTCAGTTTTAATTACAAGCCATTAATTTTTTTATGAATCTATAAGTAACTAAGATTTTTAAAATTTTACTATTGGGTATAAGTTATATTAATAGTCATAGATAATACTTTGGATTAATAGAAATTTAACGTTTCTATTTCCCCAATTTCTACTTAAAGAGAGGATATTGTTTTGCTATATGGTCTTAAGTTCTAAAATGACTTTCTCATGCAAGACGGGCCTTCAGGCTATGTATAGTCAGAGTTACTCTTTCGAAAAGATAAATCTGTTATCTAATTACCAAACCTTAAAGCATATATTCTAAAATTCCATGTTGAAACAAAGAGAAGAAGAAATAATGTAACGGAAGCGTACCGGAATCCATTGGTGATGATTTAATTATTGCAGCGGATTTTAGTCCCAATTTTGTATAGCAATTTGCCTTCCAACCCTTTCCCCCTTGATTTCCTTATTTTCTCTTCTTGAGAGGATGTAGAGAATATGAGAATAACCAACTCTCACTTTGTCTCTTGATGAAGAAGACATATATATAGGGATGGATTGGGGACCATTGCATTAATTACATTAGTTCACTTGAACTTATCCAATAATTCTATTTCCGCCCCTCGTAGAAAAGAATTCACATAAGTGCATCTACACATTTGTTCCATAACAAAAATACCCTTAAGCCTACTTAAAACTTAATTAGATCATATAATTAGAAGGCTTCTTAATGATAACACACATTAATAATTTACATGTGTGGTCCCAATTAAGATTAATACAAAATTAATCTAACAATCTCCCACTGGACCACATATGTAACCTGATAAATGCGTTTAACTTTAGTGAGCTCATTAATTCGTTATCATAACTTGAGGGTATCCCAACAATCTCGTTCATTAGCTATATTAATATAGGATCAAAGCGGTCTTTGTTACATTAATCGTAACTGAACCCATCAATGGTCACGTATACCAACACAGTCAAATAACATAGATCAATCATGGATGTGTAGCATGAAAATTACATGTAAATGTGATCCACACATGCCTATTTCCAACTGGTCCTACTTAACTTCATTGAGATCAATACTTCAAAATACTTAACAGAGTGTGTGATAAACTGAATACTTTATTTCTGCAAAAAATAAACTGAATGTAACTGTAGTTAACATAAAGCAACAAGCTAAATACAAACTCCCACTAAACTAAAGTATCCTCAAATAGACTGACACCCATATGAGCAGTGTGCTCGAGAAAGACTTTGGGTGGTAATCCCTTGGTAAGCGGATCCGCTATCATGGAGTTTGTTCCAATGTGTTCTATGAAAATCTGACCACTCTGTACTCTTTCCTTTACAACGAGAAACTTGATGTCAATGTGCTTTGACTTTGTCGAGCTTCTGTTGTTATTAGAATATAGAACTGCTGATTTATTGTCACAATACAGTTTGAGTGGTCTTTCAACACCCTCCAAAATTCGCAGCCCAGTGACAAAATTTCGCAACCATATTCCATGATTAGATGCCTCATAACATGCTACAAATTCTGCAACCATGGTGGACGAAGCAATGAGCGTCTGCTTAGCAGACCTCCACGAAATCGCTCCACCAGCTAACAAATAAACATAGCCTGAAGTGGATCTCCTGCTGTCTTGGCATCCAGCAAAATCGGAATCGGAATACCCAATGATCTCTAACTGATCCGATCTCCTATATATGAGCATGTACTCCTTTGTTCTCTGTAAATACCTCATAACCCGCTTGGCTGCCTTCCAATGATCCATGCCAGGGTTACTTAAATATCTGCCTAACATGCCGACTATGAACGCAATATCTGGACGCGTACATACTTGAGCATACATTAAACTCCCTACAGCCGATGCATAGGGAATCTTCTGCATTTCTTTAATTTCAAGGCTATTCTTCGGGCATTGACTGAGACTAAACTTGTCTCCCTTAGCGACTGGAGTTTCCCCTGGTTTGCAATTTTGCATGCCAAATCTATTGAGAACTTTCTCAATATAGTTCCTTTGTGACAATCCCAATATACCCCGAGAACGATCCCGGTGTATCTCAATTCCTAATACAAAGGAAGCATTCCCAAGATCTTTCATTTCAAAATTTTTTGATAGAAATCTCTTGGTGTCATGCAACATGCCTATGTCATTTGTGGCAAGCAATATGTCATCGACGTACAAAACCAGAAAAATATGTTTACTCCCACTAAACTTGTGATACACACAATCGTCAACAACATTCGTTTCAAAACCATATGAAGCAATGACTTGATGAAATTTGAAGTACCACTGACGAGAAGCCTGCTTGAGTCCATAGATGGATTTTGTCAATTTGCAAACCATATTCTTTGGGTCTCCCGACACAAAGTTTTCTGGCTGCACCATATAAATTGTTTCTTCAATGTCGCCATTAAGAAATGCTGTTTTGACATCCATTTGATGCAACTCAAGATCAAAATATGCAACAAGCGCCATAATTGTCCTAAAAGAGTCTTTCGTAGAAACCGGAGAAAAAGTCTCTTTAAAGTCAATTCCTTCCTTCTGAGTAAAGCCCTTTGCCACAAGACGTGCCTTATACCTCTCCACATTACCATTCGAATCCCTTTTGGTTTTAAATATCCATTTACAACCTACAGGTTTCGCTCCATTCGGTAATGGGACAAGTTCCCAAACTTTATTATCTTGCATAGACTTATACTCTTCATTCATGGCTTCAATCCATTTATGAGAGTTGGAACTTTGCATAGCTTGACGGAAGTTAATTGGATCATCTTCCGACATTCCACTTTCTACCTCCTGTTCTTGGAGATACACGACATAATCGTCCGAAATTGAAAATTTCCTTTCTCTCGTGGATCGTCTTAATGGCACAGATTCTTGAGGTTGTTGAGTTTGTTCCTCAGGGTTGGGTTCCTCGGGAACAATTACCTCATCTTGAAAGAGGGGTTGAACAACATTGCCCTGTCGAGGATCTGAATTAAGTTCTTGATCAATGACGGGTATAGAAACCTGCACATTGTCAAAAGTAGTGGTAGGAATTGGGATTGCTCCATTTTCCTCCTCGAAGACAATGTTCCTAACTTGATTTCTCCCCCCAAACTCAACATCCTCAAAGAACGTTGCAGTTCCTGTCTCAAAAATTGACTTACTAGTGGGATCGTAAAACTTGTAGCCCCGTGATCGTTCTGAGGCTTATAGGGCCTCGCTTCAGCAGGACATCCCCAAACACGCAAGTGCTTTAGACTAGGCTTTCGCCCAACCCAAAGCTCATACGGCGTTTTTGCAGCTGCTTTTGTTGGTACCCGATTTAGGATATAAGTTGCTGTCTTTAGAGCATCACCCCAGAGTGACTCTGGTAAAGTAGATTGACTAATCATACTTCTTACCATATCCTTAAGAGTCCGATTTCGTCTCTCAGATATACCATTCATGCTAGGCGAACCTGGCATAGTGTACTGTGGGACGATTCCACATTCCTCTAGGTATTTAGCAAACGGTCCTGGACGTTGTTCACCTGAGCCGTCGTATCTGCCGTAGTATTCACCACCGCGGTCAGATCTAACGCTCTTTATTCGTTTGTTGAGTTGTAACTCAACTTCAGCCTTAAATGTTTTGAACACATCCAAAGACTGCGATTTTTCATGTATAAGAAATAGGTAACCATATCTAGAATAGTCGTCTATGAATGTGATAAAGTATTGTTGACCATTCCAAGAAGCTGTAGGGAATGGACCACAAATATCTGTGTGGATTAATTCTAAGACGTCCGTAGTTCGATTGGCACCTATTTTCTTTGTTTTAGTCTGTTTTCCCTTGATACACTGAACACAGATATCAAAGTCTGAAAAATCAAGGGAGTCCAAAATTCCATCAGACACAAGCCGCTCAACTCTAGATTTAGAGATGTGACCTAGGCGTTTGTGCCATAATGAGGCTGAATTTTCCTTATTTAATTTACGCTTAGTACCACGTGATTCCACATGCAAGGTTTCATTGTAAGATGAAATAGTTTCAAGCAAATATAGATTATCAAAAGCACTAAGTAAACCAGTACCAACAATATTTGAATTTAGAGATAAACTAAACGTAGAATTTTCAAATGAACAAGAGTATCCAAATTTGTCCAAAACAGAAATTGAAAGCAAATTCCGTCTAAAAGACGGTACAATAAAAGTGTTTATCAAATCCAAATAACACCCAGTTTTTAACAATAATATAAAATGCCCTATTGCCTGTACTTCCACCGACTTGCCATCACCCACGTAAATGCGTCTCTCAGCATCAGTTGGCTCTCGGTAGTTCAGGCAACCCTGCATAGAAACACAAATGTGAGTAGTAGCACCAGAATCTACCCACCAAGTGTTTCTTGGTACTGAAGCTAAATTGATCTCAGAACAGACCAAAACATGATATGTACCTTTCTTTTCACGCCATGTGGCATATTTGGTACAATCCTTTTTCTTGTGTCCGGTCTTACCACAAAAGAAACAACCATTTTCAGTTTTCTGTTTCTTTTGCTCCGGACCCTTAGGAACAGCAACTTCTTTTCCCTTATCCTTCCTTTTGCCCTTGCCCTTAGAGGTACTAGCCAGATGAGCACTTTCAGTCCTATCTTGCTTCAATCTCTCTTCTTCTTGCACACAAAATGAAATGAGCTCATTAAGAGTCCATTTTTCCTTTTGGCAGTTATAACTAACCTTAAATTGACTAAATTGTGCAGGCAGAGAGATCAGAATTAAATGCACGAGCAAATCATCCGATAAGTCGAGCTTTAGTGCCTTAAGTTTTGAAGCAAGATGAGACATCTCCATGATGTACTCCCGAACATTACCCTTGCCCTTATATTTCATTGAAATCAAGTTTGCCAAAAGCGTGCTTGTTTCAGCCTTATCGTTTTTGACAAAACGATTCTGAATTTCCTCAAGGAACTTACTGGCAATGATATTGTCATCTGTAATTGCACCTCTGAAGGCCTCTGGAATCCCACGCTTCATGATCATGAGACTTAGCCTATTTGAACGATCCCACTTTTCAAAATACGCAATTTCCTCAGAAGTACTTTGTTCAGTGAGATCATTCGGTTTTGGCATTCTCAATGCCAGGTCTATGTCCATACAGCCAAGAATAATTAAGATATTCTCTTTCCAGTCCTTAAAGTTTGTTCCATTTAACATTGGAACATTGCTCATGTTTGCAGATATAGAAGTAGTAGACATTAAAGCTGAATAAAGAATAAAAGTAAACTAAATTAACAACAATGCTCACATCAAAGAACCAAATAAATAGTCTATAAATTGATTAATTCTATCGCAACATCTCAAGATACCTAGTACAACATCAATACCAAGCCTTTGGACAGTGATAGTAATTGTAAGTGGTAATCTTGTTGTAATGATCAAATATTGACAATAAGTTATGTCAAATAACAAATCTATCTTTGGATGGATTTGCTATTCACATTAAGTTACCTAGATAATTGTCACATATGTACCATCACAAATGTGTATGAAATTCAGCCAAATATGAACCCCTCTTTGGATTGGTTAATATTTGCACGAATTAAATAAACACAAACATCTAATCATTCTTTATCTACACAAGAGAGGTCACTTTGGTAACATCTAATGTAAATTGGACTTCATAGAATGCTTAGACAAGTAATAAAAAAAATTGATGTCGCATGTAATTAAGCAAATTTATTATAAACACAAAAAAAAATTCTGATTACTTTGTCACTGCCGAAAACAGTGACAAACTGAAACTAGTCACAGTTAAAAAAAACTGTGACAATTAGGGATAAACTGGTCACTGCTATAAACAGTGACAATTATAACGCGGAAAAGAACAGTTTATCTCCTCCATCCAATTTTCTGAAATTCCGCCCGTATATATATATATATAAAGCAAATTTAATTAAATTAAAAGATCCCGTGACTTTAATTTAATTAAATAAAAATTACTCATGAAGCATATACACTAAAGATTAAAAATAAAAATAAATCTAGTAAAGACATAATATCTCACCCATCAATATATAATTAAATGGGGATGACACCATCAACAAAATTGAAGGATTCAGGCAACAATAAGGGCCATAATAAATAATTGATAAGTGTGTTATCTGCATATATATACACACGACATACACAACAAACATATATATATAAATATATTTCAGCAAACATATGTATATATACACGGCAACTATATATGTGTAAATATATATACACAAACTTATATGTATATATGCAATCACACGGCAGACATATAAAATTAACATGTAATTGCTATCTATGGTTAAAACCATAGGCACCAAGATCAAGGGATGAAAACATTGAATTAAAAGTTACATGTAATCTTAAATAAGGCAAAATAATCTGTTATTGCATGTAGAGATAATTTGACCCCATATATGTGTAATAAAGAACCATATACAAATCTGAATGGCCCCATTCGACTTGCCCAGAACCGTGGGGCCTATTTTTTTTTTTTTTTTTTTGTTTATATGAACAAGCCGAGAGCATACATGTATTTGAAGTTAAACATTCCATGAAATTAATCAAATTCTCTATGAATCAAACATGGGTCCCTCTGATACCACTTGTTATCTAATTACCAAACCTTAAAGCATATATTCTAAAATTCCATGTTGAAACAAAGAGAAGAAGAAATAATGTAACGGAAGCGTACCGGAATCCATTGGTGATGATTTAATTATTGCAGCGGATTTTAGTCCCAATTTTGTATAGCAATTTGCCTTCCAACCCTTTCCCCCTTGATTTCCTTATTTTCTCTTCTTGAGAGGATGTAGAGAATATGAGAATAACCAACTCTCACTTTGTCTCTTGATGAAGAAGACATATATATAGGGATGGGTTGGGGACCATTGCATTAATTACATTAGTTCACTTGAACTTATCCAATAATTCTATTTCCGCCCCTCGTAGAAAAGAATTCACATAAGTGCATCTACACATTTGTTCCATAACAAAAATACCCTTAAGCCTACTTAAAACTTAATTAGATCATATAATTAGAAGGCTTCTTAATGATAACACACATTAATGATTTACATGTGTGGTCCCAATTAAGATTAATACAAAATTAATCTAACAAAATCAACTTTCACTTTTGATGGGAGCTGGGCTTTTCCTCAAATGCTTTATTTCAATGGCGATGATTGCGTAATGCCAGCTCCTAATGTCTATCTGTATTTACCAAAATCGAACTTATGAACTCAATCACCACCTTACTAGCAAAACGAGAAGTACTGAACACATTAAGGCCGAATTTGAGGAATTTAAACCATATTAATTGTTCAATTAAATACACTTTCTTTACTGAAAACTAAGGAAAATCTAACCGTTGTACACTTTTTGGCGGGAGCTCCTAACATGCAGCAGGTTGCAAATTGCTGCAAGGGTGGAGTCATCAGCTCCTCCCCCTCGTCAAACCACATGTGCCTACAGCTAAGTTAGATTTTTAACTACAAACTATTAACTCTCTATGAATCTATAAGAAATTAAGTTAGACATAGATAATATTGTGAATTATGAGAAAAAAGAAATTAACATTTATGTTTTCCCAATTTCTCCTTAAACAGATAATAGTTCTTTGCTATATCATGTTAAGTTCTATGACGAGTTGCTCAAGTAAGCCGGGCCTTTAGAGAATGTATGGTCAATTTTGTTCTTTCAAAAAGATAAAAATTGACTCATTTTTTGCGAATGATTGGGCTTTTCCTGGAAGGGTCAATTTCGAAGGTAATAATAATAAAAATTAAAATTAAATTAAATCCAGACAAAAGTGAAGTAACTTCTAGCTTCTCCGATCCGAAGCACACCATAAATTTGTTAGCTGTAACGGTTCCCACCATTTTGTTAGCTGTAATTGTTGGCTGTGTCACATATTTATTCCTCTACTTAAAATGATGCTAGCTTGTTTGCAATATGAGAAAGAGTTCTTTCTCAATTATGGAATAGCACTTGATGCCTGACCTAAATTTCGAATAAGGTATATATGCCTACCTCACATGCTTTGCTCCCACCAAACTCCATCGTGACCATCCATTTACCTAAATTACACCATTTTCTTCTTGTATTATACACATGCATCACAAATATTAACCAAATTATTTTTTTTGAATCCCATGACAGACGCATTGGCATTAAATAAATCTTAACCAAATTATTTTTTTTGAACCCCATGGCAAACGTATTGGCATTAAATATCGGTCCGTTACCAAATTAGTTTTTTTGAACTCCATGGCAGACGCATTGGCATTAAATAAATATTAACCAAATTACTTTTTTTGAACCCCATGGCAGACGTATTGGCATTAAATGTCGGCCTGTTTTCCATGAGTGATGGCTTGCTCCGAAGAGTTGCACGAGAGAGAGCTCGAACCTGAGATGTACCGTACGTCCCAAATCCGCCCCTTTACTAAGCCACCCCTTGGGGTTGCGTAAATAAATATTGAACGTAATGTTTTTAGGGATTTTTAGGATCCGATCCTTGAGTTTAATTGAAAATTTTATGCTTTTTAAAAGTTGTTAATGTAGCAGTAGCTACTAAACTTTATCTTCCTGATGCAACTAGTATATCCCTCTCTTGCAAGCAAGAGATAATGCCTCTGGTAAAGACTAGAATCGAGAGATATTAGTTGTAGCTGGGAGATATGATTTTGTTGATACTATAAAGTAGTATCTTTGGAGGCAAGAGATATTGCCTCCGGTAAAGACCAGAATCGAGAGATATTAGTTGTAGCTTGGAGATATGATTTTGTTGATACTATAAAGTAGTATCTTTGGAGGACCTCATCTTTTTCTAAAAAAAAAATGGGTGAGGGACAGCATTTAAAAAATGTTCAATCTCGGACACCGGATCGCAATGTTTTCATATTTCTACTTGTGTATCTGAGATTTTTGTCACAATTAATGGTAATTAAGTTATTTTTAAATTATATGTACTAGTTTAATTTTTCTTGGTCAGTTCGTTTAAGTCTTCAGTCATCAATTAGTTTAAGCTTTAGTTAATCACCTTTTTAACAATATCATTAAAGAACACCTCAGTATAAACAAGATTAGATATATGAGGGTCTAAATTAAAACACGTTTACACAATATGAGGATTAAATTTTTGGACAGAAATTAAAAAGATTAGTGTAAAGATACGAATGAATTGAATCACAAAGAACTAGAGTTGTATTTTTTTATTTTACTTTTTTTGTTAAGAGAGGTCTAAGTTTCTCTTTTACTATTACAAACAAATTAAGAAAAATCCTCCTCTCATCCCATGAATCAAACCCTCTGTCTTAAGTAAAAGTGAAAGTTGTCTACCACTAAACAAACTCTTCTCCTTAAACTAGAGTTGTATTATACGTGTTTGAATTTGTTCATTTTTTAACTAATTAATTTCATACTTGATCCATCATTTTGTAAATTATGCTACGAAGTTGATCAATACTGGGTAAACAACTAATGGATTGACACATCATGCATTGGTTGGGGTTTGAGTAGTTTAATAAAGTTTTTTCTCTAAAAAAAAAAGTAACAACTAATGCTTCTTCTTCATAAACTTTGATCAGAAAAGTTGATTGATGTGACATTAATTTTTTTTTTTTCGAGAATTATTTCTCGGGGTGTTTGAGCTTATTTTCATGTACATCAATTAATTATTGCTTACTGTGTGTGGTTATCGCTGGTTAAATATTATTTTAACAACCTTAGAATCAATTTTAAGAGTACTAAGTCGACAGTAAAATTATCCCAACAATATTTTTACCACTATACCAAGAGGTTTAATTATTAATAAGTGTAAAATAATTAAATACTCCATATATATATGTATATCTATAATATAAATTAATGTCATTCATGTGACCATTGTCCTAGGTGAAAAATAACTTTAATTTTTTTTTCTCAATCATATAATAAATTATATTTATTAGATAATACTTATTATATTTATAGGATTAGGGTAATGCCCGTGCCCAAGGGCACTGTACAATATAACAAAAAAAATCATTTTATAATAAATTTGAAAAAAATCATCGAGAGTGACGCTTTTAGTGGGAGTTAGATGAAATGGAAAAATAATATAATTAAAGACAAAAATAATCTCAATTCAAGATTAGAACTCATTTTGACCATTTTATTTAAAATTTTCTTTTTACCATCAAATCTCGCGGAGGTAGTTCTAGGTGTTAGATTTTTTTTCCAATGCTCAATTCGATAAATACTAACTACAGATATCTCTAATTGCGGGAAGTTAAAATATTTTGGTTTACTCACTTTGAAATTAAAAAATTGCAGTTCCTTGCATATATTAAAATAATATTTATCGACCATTACTCCAGGTTTCGGCACGATGATATGAATATATATATATATATATATATTTTGATAATCTCTCCAATTTTAGTTGTGTTTAATTATCTCTAAATTTTGCAAAAGTGTTTAATCTATAGGAAAGTGCAAGACAGTGTGTTTGGATTGACATTATAAATAAATTTTTTTTCTCAACTACACAATCTCGCTGACCTAATATTTCGCGCTTACATTGTTCCGTGAAAGGCTGTAGTTTTTGTCAAGTATCTTCTTTTGTTAAATATTGACTTGCTCATTCTGGATCCAGGGTGTCTTGTATGGTTCAGTTGGATTTGGTTATGGTCCTATCGGCCAAGCCATTGCAAACATGACCATGACCCAAAAATATTGGCTAGCAAAATTCAGTTGTCATACTTAACTGAAAAATATTTTGTTGCACTTATGCAATTTCTTATATGAATATTTTGATTAGACAGAGAGGATGGCACATCCGCTTTTGGTTTAGAATTTCGTGATTTCATTAAAATTGCAGCTTTGACACACAATTTGTAGCAACTGGGTAGAAACAAATCTTTTTCTCTGCACTTTTCAAGAAAGTCCACTATAAGTACGAACATTATTAAAGATAAATGTTTTTGGTCAAATTCTCATACAAAATTTAAAGCTCTACTGCTCCAGCCCCTACATATATATTCATTAGCACACACATTTATATATATTCATACAATTCCAAGTGCACATCTCTTTCTTTCTTTCTTTTGCATGCATGCTTGCTTGCTTGCTTTCTTTCTTTCCTGCTTTTTGCATGCTTGCTTTCTTTCTTTCCTTCGTTTATCTCTCTCTCTCTCTCTCAATATTCACCCATCTTTCTTTCACTTTCACAGGTTTCCACATTTCCCTCTCTTGAATTTCTTTGTTAAATAAATGTTAATAATTTTTTTTCCAATAAAGAAAAAGGAGGACATGAAATTTCTACAGAATTGAAAAAGGACATGTGTTTTCTTGCTTTATTTGTTTACAAGATATTAATTTTGTTCCCTGTGAACATGTGGATTAATAGGTTTTATAGGTAGATTTGGTCAAGGTGATTCTAACCATGGTGTAACCATTCATCGTTTTCCTTTTTTATAGTTGAGCCTATCAAATAGAAGACTCAGTCAATCAACCTCCATAAACAATTTCTTCATTAAATAAATGCTTATGATTTTTTATTTTTTTTAATTCAATTTTTTTTTCCAATTGAGAAAAGAAAAGTTTTTTATTTGTGTTGAATGATGGACTCGGCTAAGAATAATATGGATGAGTAGGTTAGTAGCTAGTTGGAAAATTTTGGGGTGGAATACAGCCCTCATGGATCCACAAATTTCTCTAGAATTGAAATAGGACATGTATTTTCTTTGTTTGTCTATAAGTTCATATTACTTTTGTTTTATGTGAGTGTGTGTATTAATAGGTTTTATAGGATAAATTGAGATTAAGATTTTATTATAGCTGCGCCTTTTCGATTAGGTTTTTACTAAAGTAAAACAGAGAGATTAAGATTTTATTATAGCGACCTTTTCAACTAGGTTTTTACCAAAGTAAAACAAAGACCTTTGGTGATTAATTGGGGTGGTTGTTGCAACATGCATATAACTTCTTTGATGAATAACAAATATAAATTTGAATGATAGAATCTATTGCATTTCTATTTTGGAAAGTGATATTCGGTTTTATCAACCACGTACATTAGTGAGTTGTACATTCCGAAAATGTACAACCCATCATTGCGTATTATAAACGGTTAATGAAATCCGTAAGTGTAGCGTTAATCTTCTATTAATCTTCTTCTATCAACCAGTTAATGAAGCCTATAACCGTACCATTGTTCTTCTGTTTATGTTGTTTTATCAATTAGGTGCATTAATAAATTGTATATTTCAAAAAAAATATACAATCTATCGATGCTTATTATTAATCTATTGATGAAACCACTAAATGGAGCATTGGATAATGAATGATCAGATATTTCTATATTATATATATATATGTGTGTGTGTATGTATGAAAAGGACAAGCTAGGTAGTTGTTAAATTATTGGACAATGAATTGTCTGCATTCATTATTACTAATATTTGCTGCTAGACAATTATACCAATTGCCACACACTAACAAACACACCTCACTACAAGGAGTAGCTACTGTATTTGCATATATAATAAGAATTAATACATTAATTTAAATAAAATTAATATTTAAGAATAAATTTATTAATTATTATGAGATTTGATACTTTTAAAAAACTAATTAAACTCGCAATTTCAGATATTTCAAAAATGATAATTTGAGACATCATAAAAAATAAAAGTCAATTTTTACTCTTAATTTGAGACAGCCTAAAAAATATAGTAAACTCTCAATTTGAGCCTCAATTTGGAACATCTCAAAACTATAATAAATTCTTAATTTACGATAGAGTGAATAATATTCATTCAACGTACTATACACAAATAATTCCTTTTGGGTTATTCGTGTAAAGTTTTAAAACTCAAACATAACTTGTTTATTAAATGGGTTATTCGTTGGTGTGAATCACCAAATAATCTATATTCAATTATAAGAGGTTAATCTCATAGGATAACAAGAAGGTAAATTCTTGTTTAATAATTGTGAGAGGTAAATCTCATAAATTAGCAAGAGAGTATATCTTGTAAGTATATTGGGTATAGTTACATTGTGAGTGTTGTGTGTATAACAACATTTGTATTGTGGTTTGATTTTCACTCGGAAGAAAATCGAACTTAGTGAAATTTCTCGTAGGCACTATCCGGGCGCAGACGTATGGTTTAGACAATTGAACTGCGAGAACAAAAAGTCTTGGACTTCAATCGGTTTAATCTTTCTAACTCAATCTCTTTATTTACTTGCCATTTATTATTTGCTTGTGTTTTGAGATTACTTGGTTGAATTGCTTGTTTTCCTTAATATACTCGTTTAGCTTAGTTTTATTGCTTAAATATTTTTAGAAAACTTTTTAATTCCACATTAAGTTTTAAAAACTCTATTCACCCTCCCTTTAGGATTGTTTTCTTACCAATAAATTCATCGAATAAGACCCTATCACCCCTGCTAGTCTCTTAGGACCACCGCCCCTCGAGGGGCAACAACAATGAAGGACATTGACTAACGACGAGCAATGCTCAAACTTGGTCAACAAAACAACCTTTGTCAACATATCTTCTGGATTATCTTTGGTGCCTATCTTAACTAGATTTACATCACCGTTTTGAATAATTTTCAGGATGAAGTAATATCAGACATCAATATGTTTGGTTCTTCCATGATGAAGTTGATTCTTTGCCAAGTGAATTGCACTATAACTGTCACAATACACCACCACTTTTTTCGTCTTTAAACCGAGATCACTAACTAAATCACAGAACTAGACGGCCTCCTTGACCGCCTCCGTTACGGCAATATATTCCGCCTCTATGGTAGATAACGCTACCATACTTTGAATCATCAATCTCTAACTCAACGAACCACTACCCAATATAAACACACAACTCATAGTCGATTTCTGCTTGTCTAGGTTGCCGGCGTAGTCCGAAACCACAAAATGGGTCAAGTTTTATGCAGCACCTCGAACATGACCCATTTATTAAACAGTTTAATTGAGTTAGACTCATTTAATCTTGATCTATTTATATTAAATGTTAATTCTCTAATTTCATGTCGAGTTTGTATCCATATAGTGATGTTAAAAGGAAGCGAAAGGAATGGAGGCTTTAATTTTACACATGCAAATGGAATAATCAAATTTCTACTGTTGGAATAACATCATCATTTTGGCTGAGAGGAGCTTGCACTCTTTAAAGAGAAAGAAAATATTATAGCTAATGCCATATTAATTAGCACATTGTACACTTGCATATATATATATATATATATATATTTGGTCTCTACTCGATGGGTTCTACGGCTATTTAAAGAGAAGAATCCAAGTGCATGCCATTCCATTCTACCACCCTACAATCCTGCATGCTTGCTTACTTTCTTTTTTTCTTCTTTCTTTCTTTCTTTCTTTCTTTCTTTCTTTCTTTCTTTCTTTCTTTCTTTCTTTCTTTCTTTCTTTCTTTCTTTCTTTCATTCAATAATTCACTCTCTCTCTCTCTCTCTCTCTCTCTCTCTCTCTCTCTCTTTCTAAATATCCACCCATTTTTCTTACTCACTCTAGCTCTCGATCTGTCTCTCTCTATCTCTAAAAGTATTCACCAATGTTAAATAATTCTTGAAAATGTTTTGACTCCGTATAAAAATTGTATATTAAATTAGTTCATGTGAAACATTATTGCAAAAGATAGATATAATTGTATCAATGGAAATAGTTATATGGTTTCTCATATGATAAAAAACCAAAATAGTTTTCATAATTCAATAAAAGTTCCATATAAAAACAAACATTCCTTTTTCATATTTTTTGGTTTTAATGCTTTTTATAGACAACTTTAATTTAAACAACTTTTAAGCATAACCACCCACCTGGAAACCACCCCCATCAGACCCCACCCACCCACGCTACCCAATCCCTAGGACATCTCCCTATCTCTCTAGACATTCAGAAACTCTCTTCTATATACCCGTAGTAATAGTTGTAGTTTTAGAATTTATTTGGTGGGACAGTGTTAATGAAGAGGTGAAGCAATTAAATTATATTTAGTAGCAAAATCCACCTATAAAATTCAAAGTCATTAAATAAAATCATCTAAATTTATTAAATAGAAATCTCAGGTAAAGTTGACCACTGAAACAAATTGCAAGGGTAAAAGGCCAATTAATAAGGCAATTTATAAGCGAAGGACCAATCAAAATTTTAATGCATGTTGAAATAATAGCACCATTTAAATTTAGAGGAGCTGCACTCTTTTAAAGAGAAAAATCAATCAAATTTCTAATGTAAGAATAACATAACCAATCAAATAATCATAATGAAAAAAACACTCCAATAAAGAAATTAAATGGGGTTTTCTTCCTACCTCTCTCCCATTTCCCAAATTGCACCATTCTTCCTTCACCTTTACTTCAACGTGTTCCCCACATTTCCTTCTAATTTCTTCATTAAATGAATGTTTATAAAAAAAAATAAAAAATTTTCCCAATTGCATTAATATATGTATACATTTTTTTGTTATGAGCATAAAAAAATAAAACTCGTTATTTTTTGTGAATTTTTGGTTTTTAAAAGAGAAACCATTCACTATTTCATTTTTTTTGGTGTCCGGGTCAAGTTTTATGCACCTCGAACACGACCCATTTATAAAACGGTTTAATTGTGTTAGACTCCTTTAATCTTGATCTATTTATATTTAATGTTAATTTTCTAATTTCATGTCGAGTTTGTATCCACGTAGTGATGTTAAAAGGAATGGAGGCTTTAGTTTTATACGTGCATATGGAATAATTAATAAAATTTCTACTGTTGGAATAACATCATCATTTTGGTTGAGATCGAGGAGCTTGCACTCTTTAAAGAGAAAGAGAATATTATAGCTAATGCCATATTAATTAGCCCATTTGTACACTTGCATATATGTATACATTTATTTGGTTTCTCTACTTGATAGGTTCTACGGCTATTTAAAGAGAAGAATCAAAGAGCCATTCCATTCCACCACCCTGCAATCCTGCGTGTTAGCTTGCTTTTTTTAGTTCTTTGTTTCTTTCTTTTTCTTTCTTGCTTAGCTTCATTCATTCATTCATTCTTTCTTTCTTTCTCTTTCTTTATTGCTTTCTTTCTTTCTTTCTTTCACTCACTCACTCACTCTCTCTCTCTCTCTCTCTCTCTCTCTCTCTCTCAATATTCACCCATTTTCTTACTCGCTCTAGCTCTCTGTCTCTCAAAATATTCACCAAGTTTTCTTACACTCACTCTATCTCGATCTCTTGATCAGTGGTTGATAAATGGGCAACATTCTGCTACTTTTATTCTTCTTTCTTTCACTTTCACAGGTTCCACATTTCCCTCTCTAGCTTGAATGTTTTTGTTAAATAAATGTTAATATTTTTTTTTCCAATAGAGAAAAAGGAGGACATGTGTTTTCTAGCTTTATTTGTTTACAAGAATTTTGTTCCCTGTGAACGTGTGGATTACTGGGTTTTATAGGTAGATTTGGCCCAGCTGGTTCGTATCCTGGCGTAGTAGCCATCCATGGTTTTCCTTTTAAATAGTTGAGCCCATCAAACAGAAAAATCAGCCAATCAACATCTATAAATAATTTCATCATTAAATAAATGCTTATAATTTTTAATTCAAAATTTTTTCCATTGGAGAAAAGAAAAGTTTTTTTATCTGTGTTGAATGATGGGCTCGGCTAAGAATGATATGGATGGGTAGTTAGTTACCACTCGACCTTTGTTTGTCATAAGTTCATATTAATTTTGTTTTATGTGTGTGTATTAATAGGCTTTATAGGATAATTTTAGATTAAGATTTTATTATAGTTGCCTTTTCGATTAGGTTTTTACTAAAGTAAAATAGAGAGATTAAGATTTTATTATAGTTGCCTTTTCTACTTGATTTTTACTAAAGTAAAACAAAGACTTATAATGATTAATTGGGGTTTGTGATTGTTGCAACTTGCATATAACTTCTTTGATGAATAACAAATAAAAATTTGGATGATAGAATATAATAGCATTTATATTTAGGAAAATGATATTCAATTTTATCAACCATGTGCAGTAGTTAGTTGTACATTCTGAAAATGTACAACCCATCAATTCGTATTATAAATGTTAATGAAACCCGTAAGTGTAACGTAATCTTCTATTTATTTTCTTCAAACCATCGTATAAACAAAGCCTTATAACTGGACCAATGATTGCTCTTCTATTTATGTTGCTTTTATCAACCAGATGCATTAGTGAATTGTACATTTCAAAAAAATATACAACCCATGGATGCTTATTATTAAGCTGTTGATGAAACATATAAGTGTAGCATTCGATAATGAATCATTAGATATATATACAATATTTATATATGAGTCTGTTTCTTGTATGAATCGGAACTTTTTACGATATTTTTTCGTCATAAAAATATTAGGAAATATTTTTACGACGCAAATCAATTGTAAAAAAGCCTACGGACCGGTCCGCAAATATATATATATATATATGTAAGAAAAGGACAAGCTAGGTAGTTGTTAAATTATTGGATAATGAATTGTCTGCATTCATATATTCTTACTAATATTTGCTGCTAGACAAATCTACCAATTGCCACACGCTAACACAGCTCGATCACTACAAGTAGGAGTAGCTACTGTATATGCATAATAATAATTAATACACTCATTTAAACAAAATTAATATTTAAGAATAAATTTATTTATTATTATGCGATTTGATACTTTAAAAAAAAATTAAACTCATAACTTCAGATATTTCAAAAATGATAGTTTGAGACATCACAAAAAATTAAAGTCAATTTTTACTCTCAATTTGAGAGAACTCAAAAATTTAATAAACTCTTTGGGACATCTCAAAAATGTATAAAGAATAATTAATATATTTTGTGATTGCGACTTGTGTTTTATAATATTTTTTTAGTATATATGAACGTTAATTGCTTTTGGCACGATATATAACTAGTCCATCTATAAGTATGAGCTGGGCACCGAAAGAGATTGTTCTTCTAGTGACTCATTGCCAAATGCGTTGATATAATTTATTCACCTCTAATAAATTTATTTGTTATGTCCATTATTTCAAGAAAAATTGGCTTCTACTTTCGATAATGCCTCGTGCTTTCATTACAAGTTTATGTTTTCTTTGTGGAGATCTCTCAAAATTCTTTGTTTTCAGTTTGGACTTTTTAGATGTATGTACTATTATAATAGGTAGAATTAGGCTTACGTATTCTTTTAAAAAATTAGATTAACAATTTAGGTGCAATTCTATTTATCTCCGTTACTTTAAATTATCCAAATCATAGTCTAAGAATATTAATTTATTTAAAAAAAAAAAAAATCAAGGGCTGTTGATTATCCTTTTCCACGTCCACCACACAAAAAAAAATTAAATTCAATCGGCACCTACATGGAAACCACCTCTATCGGACCCCACCCTCCCACGCTACCCCAATTCCCAGGACATCTCTCACTCTGTAGACATACACGGAAACTGTGGAAGAATTAAATTATACTTAGTAGCAAAATCCACAAATAAAATTTAAGTCATTAAAAGGGTAAACCGCCAATTAATAAAGCAATTTATAAGTGGAAGGACCAATGATCAAAATTTTAGTGCATGTAGGAATAACAGCACCATTTAAATTTAGAGGAGCTGCACTTTTTAAAGAAAAAAATCAATCAATTTTTTAATGCAAGAATAACATAACCTGTGAAGTACGGGTACTTCATTTTTTTCGGGGTACCCGTTTGGACACAACTTAGATACAGGTATGGGTGGGACACGGTTGGGACACGCCACGTGGCTTGTCCAATAAAAATAATATTATATTTTGTTGAACACAGCTAAAACGGTTGTGGGTACGGGTATGGCTTAGGATGAAAAAATAAAAATTAAGGGGTCAATTTACAATATGCAATGAACTTGGGGGTTTTGTTTAATTAATTTTATAAATAGTATATTAAGTTATTAAGAGATGGGATGTCCAAATATCAATCGACAAAAAATTAGGTCACGTTCAAACCCATTCTCACATCTTTCCTCTCTTCTCAACGGCCTCTCTCATCTCAACGGCCATATCATCGTTGTCAAGTTCTCGCCGTCGAGTCCTTCTCACTCACGGCCTAGACTTGTCGTCGACCTTCTCTCTTCTACTCTTCTCACTTACGGCCTGGGCTAGTCGTTGACCTTCTATTTGATGCAATCCTTTCTCTTATGGATATGACTTGTTTATTTTAAGTGATGATAAATTTTATTTGTTTGTAGTGTTCTTTGGATATGAGTTTACATAATGCATATTTTTATATAAATATATCTATTTATTAAACATGTTCCTCACCATACCCATATCTAAGTTTTTTAAAAATTTTCGTACCTGTATATCGTACGGTTCCGAGTACGACACCCGTACCTGTGTCTGTGCTTCATAGAATATAACCAATCAAATAATCGTAAAAGGAAAATCACTCCAATAAAAATGGGGTTTTCTACCTACATCTCTCCGATTTCCCAAATTGCAGCATTCTTCCTTCACCTTCACTTCAACATGTTGCCCACATTTCCCTCTCTTTTCTTCATTAAATGAATTTTTATAATTAAAAAAAAAAACCTAAATTTTTGCAATTGCATCAATCTACTTCTTTTTTTTTTTTTTTCTTTTTTTTTTTTATTTTTGTTATGAGCGTAAAAAATAAAGCTTGTTAATTTTTCTGAATTTCTTCAATTTCTTGTTTTTAAAATAGAAACTACTCATCTGCATGTGTTAGGTTTTTCGCACCTCGAACACGACTGGTTTATCAAACTATTTAATTGTGTTAAACTCAAATTTAACCTTGGTCTATTTATATTTAACCTTAACCCTCTAATTTTATGTCGAATTTGTATCCATGGAGTGATATTAGAGCATTCGTAGTGGGTATTATAAATTGGTAAATTTATCATACCCTTAGCCACAATGGATACAACTTGTTGGACAAACATAGCGTGGTATCATAAAGAGAGAGAAAACTTTACATATGCCTAAATTTTACTCATACGGATGAGATTTACTTGTATAAGCATACGGGTGTCCTTGACTCGTACAAAAATAATAAAAAACATGGTTGTAGCACACTTGTACGTATGAACCTATATATATATATATATTGTTTTTCAATTCTTTCATAAAAATCTCTCTCTCTCTCTCTCTCTCTCTCTCTCTCTGTATGTGAAGGAAGAAGAAGAGGAAGAAGAAATGGCAAATTAGCAGCACCTTTATTTATTGTTTTTTGCTTTAGTCCTTTTAGTTTAACTAGTTTTTGTGCACGTGCGTTGCACGTGATTTTAATACTTAACAAATGTGATAATTAAGTCACTTAATAAATATGTACATACTAAGAATTGAATAATTAGTATGAAATAAAAATAATCACAAATGAGTAAAACCATAGTATCAAGTGCATGTAAAATTTAATTAATAATTAGAAGAAAATCATAAAATCGGTAAACTATAGAAAAATGTTATAGATTACGATAAAAATTGATCAAATATATAAGAGAGTAATATATTTTTAATAAAATTTTAGGATTGGTAGATAATTAATTCTATTAAACGTAGGTGGATTATTATGTACAATACGACAAAATAATATAAGACTTATATAAATAGTAGCTTGTATAGCCTGATGATGTATAATTAATATTAAATAGCTTAGTAATTTTAATATAGTTTATTAAATATACCTACTATTTGTTGCGCCAAACCGCTCACAACCGAGCACGACGCAACTGAGAGGGATCTCACAAGCTCACTTGGTATACCGAAAGAAGAGCCGACACAAAAAAACACACCCAATATAGAGAAATAGGAAATAAAGCAACAAATGCACAAGACAAGGTTTTACCGTGGTGTCGACGTAAAAGCCACTAATCCACACAGACGATAGCTTCTATTGATAATTGGAACAAAGAGTGATTACAAGCACACAAGAAAAAAATTCTCTCAAATTTAGTTCTCAACTAAATTCTAGGCAAAAAACAAGTTATATGCACAAATGAGCTAAAACACACTAAATAGGCCCAATGCCCGGGACCATGATCGATCATGGGCAACCCATGATCGATCATGGGGTCCTCTGCCCAAACATCACCAATTCACCAATATGTGAGCCAAACTCACAAATCTCCACCTTGGCGAACCATGCAGCGATCCCGTCCAGCAAATTGCACACCTCACTCCCCTTGTTCCTCCATCAATATTGCTATAGCATCACACCCGACCCCGAAGAGCCTCCACCCCCAATGGGGCCTCAACACCGAAGAATGTTAACCAAAGTCGAGCAATGCTCAAACTTGGTTGTCGGTACCACCTTCGTCATCATATCTGCGGGGATTATCCTTGGTGCCATTTTCTTCAAAATTACTTCACCACTCTCGATTAATCTTCCGTTTAAAATGAAACGAACATCGATGGTGCTTCGTTCCGTCGTTGATGAACTTGGTT
>JAKCWG010000733.1:0-102722 GCA_021464415.1 Lonicera japonica | reverse complement strand
TATATGATAGGATATATGCCGGATATGATAAGAGTCGGAATTAGTCGGATAAGAATTATGTGAGATATGATAGGAAATGAATTAGTCGGATAAGGATTAAGCGGTATTGGATAGGATAAGGATTAGTCAAATAAAGATATAAAAAACTTTGCATTTGATAGATTTTCGGATTATAATTCAAGATATTATATAATACAACTTGCTTTTCTATTAAAAATATATGCAATTTTAATTGTTGTCCACAATTTTTTTTTTAACTATTGCGATTCTCCTATTTATAAACAAGTTTCATAAAAAACTCTTTTGGGAGAAAAGTTTTATATTACATACAATATTTACGAACCAGGCATTAAGTATAGTTTCAAGTTCTAATATTACAATTTTTTCTAAAATTAAATTTCTTATAAATACCTTTATTTAATAAAAAATAAATAAAAATACTATATTATATAAGAAATGAATTTTATTAGTTGAGTTTATGTGATTTTAGGTAGTTGAAAATTTTCATTAATAAATTTGATTATCTAAAAGGCGTACATAAAAAGATCAAAATATATAAAAAATAATTTTTATATTAATTTTGTTATTTAGCAACTATGGGATAAAATAATACCACCTATAGGGGTGATATGTATTTATCTGGTTCTAAAGGGATAAAATAATAATTAATTCCGAGTGCAATTCAGTCTCGTATTGCCCCAAATTAATGAGAGATAGGATTAAAATATCCTATCCACCTTTGCGCCAAACACATGATAAAATTTATTTATCCTATCCTTTTCGATAACAAATACTAGTTATGATTAATTAATCAAATCCTGCTTCTAATCCTACATGACAAACATACCCCTAATGAATTAATCAACTACCCTTAACGAAGTTCGAACCTTGCCCACTCCTGTGAAGAGTGGATAGTCAAACTACTATGTCAGCTTTATTACTCCTAAATGTTTCTACAAAACTTTAAAATGTAACGACTTTAATACAAATAATAGATTTAAATAAAAATTACATGTTTGAAATATACTCATCAATGCCTATAAAATAAGATCTACTGTGATAATATTTTTTTTTTATAAAAACACTCAACAAATAAATTACATAAAATTGCATTTAAAATATATTGGCATCTAATTGGTTATTTAAATTTTTACACGAGATTACAAAAGTTTTGTGTAAATATAAGTTGACACATAAGATTTACACTTCAACTTTTACACAATGATTATAGATACTTTTAGCATTGTATTTTTGTTAAAAATAAATATATAAATAGTCAGCTATCCACTTTTTAGGGTGGACAGACCGAAAGATTAGATGAATAGAAACAACATTACTCTTTTTAAAATTTGGGTTCCGTGATATGTTATAAAATTGGAGGGATTCGACATTTATCCGAGTCGTTGCTGCATTATCAAGGTTGCATACAACCAGAAGGAAGAGCATGGACTTTTTGCTTTTTTCGATATGTTTGGGAGTTTAGGAGAGAAAAAAGAAAAGAAAAAGAAATTATTAACACGAGGGAAGAGAAAATAAAATTGTTTTTTTTATCATTCTTTTGTAAGTTTAAGATGGAAGATAATGTTACTTTCTTTCTTCCGTGTGAATTGAAAAGGAAGAAACAAAAAATAAAATAAAAACCCATCTTTTAAAAATTTGTTATATATTTTAAAGGTAAAATAATCAATACAATATGTATTCACTAAAAAAAAAAAACTCTCCTCTCCCTTATTCTCTTTGATTTAGAGATAAAATTTTAATTAATTTTTTCTCCCTTAGTCTCTCGTATTCTCTTTATAAAACTTTTAGATAAGAGAAAGGGTAATTTTTTTGTCTCTATGAAATTTTCCAACACATTATTATTAACTTTTTATAAAAAATGGTAATAGGAGAGGGGGATCGAACCGGGATCGAACTATAACAACTAAGATAAAATATCCCATACATAATCTCTTAGTTTTAAACCTAAATCGTATATTTAACCACTTGAGTTAAAACCCGGATAATTTAGAATTTGGGTTCCAAGATATGTGTTTTAGAGGGTTCCAGAATTTAGGGGCTGATAAATTGTCCCACGGGCACGGAGGGCAGTCTTTGGCTTTTCTTACCTGCATGTAAAAGTGAGAGGGTTTCAAAATCAGAGGGTTCCTCCTTGTTATTATTCTGTTAAGAAGAAAAACCACCCAAAGTGACAAGCGGTGGGTTGATTCCGAGCTCTGTTAATCGAGTGCGAGTTTCAAAGCTAGGGTTTTCTCATGGCGCTCGAATGTTTTGAAGAAGGTAAATTATAATTATGCTAGTTAATTTTGCAAATTTTGATGATTTTAATAATTTGATTCTTTGCTCCAGTTTATCCCCTTCTTAAAATATACGTCTGAATACCTAGTTTCAAATCCAACGACGGATACTTGCGTGCGAAAACTTATTATATCACGGTGGTCCAATCTTTTTTTTTTGATAGAAAACAGAAATTTTATTGCCAACTGAAAAACAAACATCCAGGAAGATACATGAGAATAGACCGACTAGTGGAAGAGGATTCCACCAAACTAGCAACAAACCAGCGCACTAAAAAAGAACTATACTCAGGACTCACTATACTGGAAAAGAAAACTAGCACAATCAATGCTAAGCAAAAAACACTCTGAACTATCAAGAACATTAGAAGCCCTTGCCTACAATCCTGTGCGAAACAGAATAGACTCCCACATATCTTCAACAGAGCTGCTTTTCCCTTCAAAAATACGTTTATTTCTCTCCATCCAAACACCCCAGGCTACAGCTAGCATCACAAATCTCCAAAGAATTCTTGCTTTGTTCTGTCCCTTATCAAAATGCCATTTCAACTCAATAAACTCCAACCATATCTTGGGAAGAGCACCAACCATCCTGAACACCTCAAATAACCTTGCCCATATCCTCCTAACAAACCCACAATGAAGAAGAATGTGATCAATATTTTCATCATGTTGTTTGCACATAACACACCAAGAAGGTGACAAACACCAAAGAGGCCTCCTCTTTTGAATCATATCACATGTGTTAACTTTCTCCTTTAAAGCAAGCCAGGCAAAAACTTTAATTTTGGAAAGAACCCCACGCTTCCAAATGAATCTGGACAATGAAGCAGAGAATGACTGAGGAGATTGTGAAAGAACATCAAAAAAGGATTTACATGAAAAAGTACCAGACGAATGTGCCACCCAAAGTCTTTTATCAGGATAATTTTGGTTTAAAGAAACATTCTGGATCAGTTCCAACAAAGCTGAAAATTCAACAAATTCCCTATCATTTAGATCTCTACGAAAAGTCAGATCCCAAAAGAAGTTTGGAGACCAAGAGGAAACCGCTTGAATAGACATATTCTGATTACACGATAAGTTGAAAATCCTAGGGAATAGATCTTTAAAAGGACTATTCCCTACCCATATATCCTCCCAGAAACGAACTTTGTCCCCCACTCCCACCTCTAATTTAATATTATGCATAAAATCAATCCACACTTTGGAAATCGACTTCCATGGGGCACGGAGAGTGCCACTGATCACAATATTAGCATCCCACCCATTAGAATGGAGCCCATACTTACTCTCTATGACTGCATGCCAAAGTGAATCTCTTTCCAAAGGAAATCTCCATAACCACTTCCCGAGCAAAGCCATATTTCTTTTACGGTGGTCCAATCTCATGTATATGATATGTAGATTATGTAACGAATAATCTGAGCCCGAACCAGAGAGAGAATTTTTCGATAAATTTGGTGGGGAGATGATCGAGTCAGATTATCTCTGCCCAGTTTTGTGAAAATAGGACCATCCTCTTTAGAGCGGGGCTGTATATATTTATAAAGTATATAGTTAATTGTGGCCAGATCTGAGGTGGAGACTCGGTTACCTGTCCCTGTCCGAACATGAAGCGGAGGCTTTGTTCCTCCAATTCCTGCCCCTGCCCCCTTTTACCGCCCCGTTAGGGCCAGGGACCCAAGGGGACCTGAACCAGTTGGTTCTATATGCTGCCATTTTCCCTCTCGTTCCTTCTCTGTTCGCCCTTCTCAGTATGTAATTGATATTTGGTAGGACACTCATTCAGATACATAATACCCTTCTTATTGTTTATGTGCGGAAGTGGATTTGTTCCTCTGAATATGAAGTAATCTAGATGTAGTTTGATGCAGATAAATATGCAATTGTTTCCTTAGGGAAATAAATTGAATATCTGTCGCCCCCCTCCCCTTCTCTGTAAAGTGATTTTGTACTAACAACTGTCATGGCACAAAAGGCGCAAAGACACAAATCGACAAGGAATGGTGGTGTAGAGAACCTATTTCATGTACATCGGATGTCTTGGAAGCACTGACTAACAATTTCAAGGAAGAAAACTTCATAGGATCAACAACCTACGGTAAGGTGTATTGAGGAAAGCTTAAGCTCGATTCAATTGGAATCAAAACAAGAGATGTGACGGTAAAGATTTGGGATGATAAAGTAGATGTTATTGATGATGGTAAAGTGGTCGATGTATGTCCTTGATAACTTCTTGTCACGTTGTGATTTATTTTGAATCTCTTTGATACATATTATAATTGGCTGATGGTATTATTTGTGTTTCAGGAAGAAGTAAAGTTCCTTTCTCATTCTAGTGTGAGTCTCCTCCCTAACTTGGCAAAGTTGATAGGCTTTTCCAGCAATGGTTGTTGGGGACTGGTGAATGGTGTTGTTTATGATCTCAACCCGTTAGATACTTTGTATAATCACACTTCAAAAGGTACTTCACTCTTTCTTTTTATGGTTTCAGTTGAGATTTTCCTACTTTAAAGATGAATATACTATTAGAACTTAATGCATTTTTTTTTTAAATGGGTAAATAATCGGAGACCTTAGGAGATATACAAGAGCAATGAAGGTCCTGTTAAAATTTGAAAGTACTAATAGTCTAATACACAATGAGATGGTGAGAAACGGATTGATAACGAGAAATTCCCCA
Organism: Lonicera japonica; assembly: GCA_021464415.1. NCBI lineage: Eukaryota > Viridiplantae > Streptophyta > Magnoliopsida > Dipsacales > Caprifoliaceae > Lonicera > Lonicera japonica. Next base: position 97,739 of record JAKCWG010000733.1, on the reverse strand, counting down.
CGACACACTCCTCCGCCTTGAGTGCTCTCACATCCCAGATAATAAGAATACCTCCCGACCTACCTATAGGGGGAATGTATGCCCAATCTTTAAATCTAACTCCCCATATGGCTCCCACTACTGCCCAATTGATCCTTTCTTTTATTTGTTTCTTGGAGAATAACCACATCAGGTTTTTCTCGACACACTTTCTTTTATGTTTCTTCTTTTACTCCTCGACCCCAACCCCAATACATTCCATGAGATTATCTTCATTTTTTACCAAACATTACCCTGTTTTTATGACTCTCCCCTCCCCCTTCTCATAGTTGATTTCACACCTCAGATTTTTTAATTCTCTCACCCCCTTTCTACTTGAACTTTTCTCACCCACTTTTCTAGTTCTAGTCGTATTCTTAATTGGTACTGAGGACATACTCATTTTGCTAAGAATTTCATTAAATTTCCCCCACTCCTCCTCACTTAGATCCCCCATCTTTCCTTTTTCTGAAGCAGTGTTAGGGATTATATTAGGAGTTGTGCAGTTCCCAAAAAAAGACCTTTGCAGTTCATTTTGGTGCTCAATAATTGAATTATTTTGTGCATTTAAATCGTTGTAGGCAATGGGGTGCAAACTATGATTACTTTGGCCCTCTACCCCTTCTACCCATACTGGATTTCTTTTACATTTATTCGACTTAGGTGACTCATAGGAATCCATTGTTTTTTCAGGAAATAGTGAGTTTCTCCTATGATACACTACCTTGCCCGACCCCGATGTTGGAGAAGAGTGAATTTGAACATTTGAGTTTGATAAGAATGCATTAATAAAAGAGTGAGATGGCAAGTAATTTGTATAAGAAAGATCAGAATTATGTACCTTTGTGCCCAGCAAATTATACGGCGAATTAATATTTACCTCCGCTGGTGATTTGGTTATGGTCTCAAGGTTAGATTCATTTGGCGACGTAACTCCTTCACACTTTTCACTTGCTTCGCGAAACAAATTTGCAAGCCAATCATTCGTTTCTTACATCTTTTTTGAACTCATAACAGCCCTCTTTCTCACTTCGGACGATATTAGATCATCTGAAATTTCATCATCTCTGTCTTCTAGACTAAAAGTAGCCTCCTCTCTTGCTTTTTGCCTTGAAATATCTTGATCCCATACCTCTCCATCTCCAACAACGTCTTCTAACTCCATCTGAAATGCAGAATTTTTTGCTCTGGAACAATTGAAGCTTGTTTTACTAAGCGGGACGACCCTCTCCTCTTCATCCATTGCCTTTGTGTTTTCTTCTTCAAAGCTGAGAATTAACCTCTTCTCTTCATCCATTGCCCTTGTGTTTTCTTCTTCAAAGCTGAGAATTAACTTTTTCGATCTATTGCCGGTCTCTAATAGGTAAGAGAACGATTGTGGAAACCATCTTAATCTTCTCAGGCCAATATATTCATTAGCTAACCACTTCACCATTTTACTGGGCCTATTCACAATCAATCTTCTTTGTTTATCAAAAGCTGTGGGCCTAGAACATGCAAGTTCCTTCCTTGCTACCAACTGTTTATCCCCACCTTCCTCAAACAGACCCAGATCTCTCTTTAGTGTATCAAAAATCCTTCCCACTCCTGCAGAATGTTCATTTTTCATTACTTTTTTTCTCACCCCTGTTAAATCACCTAGATTCTCATCTAAGACCTCCCCTTGTGATCTCTCTAAAATCCCCACATCTTCTCTCTTCACTTGTATTGTCGATAAGACATCTGTCTTTCTCCGTCCCTTCCTCCTTATTCTTGTACTCCACATCATCATCATCTCCACAAACACCTGTGTAAGCAAAATCCATGGCTGTGATATGTTTCTGTTGCAAGAATCTTCTACGCCCTAATTCCAATTTCAAAGCATTCTTGAGTTTCAAAGAAAACACGCTGCCATTCCTTTCAATTTGTATACCTGCTGGCATAAATCCACTGAGATTGCCTTTAGCCTTGAACTTCGCTTCAAAACAATTTTTCATACTTAGTGCATCTTGGTGTATCTCCATTTTTTTTCAAAATTGCAGAGTATTGTGAGGGATTAATGGAGATAAAAATAAGAAAAATATGCATATTCGGTCTCTTCTTATTTTAAAAGTTGAGATATAAATTAAATTTTATATATACAAATGTATACTTCTTTAAAATAACTAGTATACAATTAATGGCATCAGAACACACAGATAAGACAATAAATTACCTCAATAGAGGTCGAAACTTTCTTTTCACTGATCTTTTCATACTTCTGTTTCTTGGCCCCAGCTTTCAGTCCTTGCCAAGGGAGGCTACAAGATACACATATATAGAGATATAATCATAACTACACAAATCAGGCATCAGGAGAACAATAACAAATTGGGTGGAAAAGTTTACCTTCCTCTTAAAAAATATGTAAGAACATATCCAAGTGATTCTAAACCATCTCTCCGGCTTTGTTCTACACAGTACAAAAGCAACACCATGAGGTAATATAACCAGCCACAACACAGATTCCTGATCATACAAGTGACATTAATGTACACAAAAGGTGATAAGAAACTTAGTTAAGCTCTGGGCATACCAATCCCAAGGTGAGTATTCATGCTTGCATATCTTGCTGTTCCAGTCAAGTTTTTATTTTCTCTGCACTTGAAATGGCGATATATTAGTGAAAAATTATAATTTATACCTTCGCTGAAATGAGTTGAACAAGTTAAAGAATAGTATTCTGCAAGAAGCCATAAGAAAAAGGCACAGGTATAACAGGATGCTTGACATTGTTTAGATGTTGACAATTAAAAATGGATAATTGCTCAAACAAGCACATCAATGGCGAACTTGCTAACACATTCCTAAATCAAATTGAGTCAAAAATGGCCTTGGCATGACACTAAGAATTAAAGTAACTATTATCTCCATCAACCTTGCCCAAAACATCTAAGAGGGGCCAACTTATCTCGGTAAATATAGAGGGATAACATGTTTAAAAATAGAAATAGCCAACTAAAAAGCATAACAATTCAGCTCACTGTGTGTCGATGGGTTGTGGTGTCCATATAAGCATTTAAATAAACTCACCCATTCAAATTCAAACAAATCTCACCTATACGGAATGTGTTGATGGATTTTGGAGTCCCTATTTTCTTAGCTAGTCCAAAGTCAATGACATAAACCTACACACAATTGAATCCCAAATAAGGAATAGAGAAAGGTCATGATTTAATCTGAACCTGATTTGCGCACCTCCCTAACGCTACAGCATTTATTGGAAATCAGCAATTAACACTAGCCATTTTGTGATTAAATAATTTGAATATCAGGAAACCAGATGCCCTTGTAAAATAAGGGAGTGGAATATCAATAACACCGAGGAGAACAAATAGGAACAATTCCCAATCATTGACGTGAACTGCTACAAATATATACTTCAAACAAATGTGATCCCATGCATTATATAGTAGACCATCATAACTTTTTTTTGATAAGAAACAAGATTCCATAAATAATAGAAAAAAATAAAAGTACAAGTATAGAGGGGACAAGGAGTCCACCAACAAAACAAATAACCCAAAAAAGAAAATAAAAGAAATATAATCCTGCCAAAAACTACAGCCAACAAAACCCCTTAGAGCAGATTATACAATGGAACACTATTCAAAAATCAAAGTTCTCCAATTGTTCTTGATGTCTTCCACTCTATAGTTTTTGAAAGGCTTGGTGTTGGAAGCCCACAACGAAGCCACGAATTTGACTCTTTCCCACAGCCACTCCTTTTCTTCTGCCTTTCCTTCAAAAATTCTTTAATTCCTCTCCATCCATAATAGCCAAAAGGAAGCGACTTTGACACATCTCCATAGCTCCCTACTCTTAGATTTGTCTCTATAGCTATTGATTTCCAACATAAGAAGTCTTGCACCATCTTTGGGAATGGCCCAACTAAACCCAAATTCTGCACAAGCTTTGTTCCATATGAAATATGAGTAAGGGCAGTGTAACAACAAGTGATTCAAAGATTCTGCACACACAGTAATTTTAACATTATAGTTTGGTTTGTTTAGTGATTCATAACACTTGTATTCACAAAACTGGAGTGTCAGCCCTATATATATAAGTTTCTCGTTTCCATGTAATTGCACTACCTCCTCCCCAATAAGGTGGTGTTTGATAAAAAAACTGAAAACTGAAACTGAAAAAATGTTTGTTTAGTTCTAAAACTTGTATCTGAAAAAATATTGTTTGTTTGAATATAACACATCTGAAAACTGAGTTTTTTTTAGTATGACAATTTTGCTCTTTTTAGTTTATTTAGATCACATGATTCTAAATGAAAATAAAAAAGACCATATAATTTAAACTTTTCAACCAACCTAACCCATTTCATTTATGAAAATTACTAATCACCATTACTTCGCTAAATGCAAAAATTCATAAAATAAAATTTGTAAACTTACTAATTGGGGCATTGCCCATTTGACAATTCATTACTCTCTGTCGTAGAAAGCACATCGTATGTTTGTTTGAGTTGTGATCATTTGGTATTGTTGTAATTTGCGTATTTCAAAAATTATTGGATTTCTCATCGTTGTGTTTATGCAAACAAGGATTGGTATATATCACTTTCTTCAGGTTTAGTGTTGCTTCTATTACCATATTTCTTTAGAAATAATAATGATTGTTAATAAGCAGCCCAGCCGCTATGTACATGTTTAATTGCTTGTGACTTGGGGTTTGTAGAAGTATTAGTGTTGAACTAGTTTAATAAGGACATGATGGGAGAGAAATTAGAGTAGAGGGTAAAATAGGTATTTTACACTCTTTAAAATTAAGTTTTCAGTTTTAAGCGGTGAATTTACCACTTACAACTTTTGATGAAAATTTTCAATTTTAAGTGATAAAAATTAAGTTGGCACTTATTTTTTTTTTTTTTTTTTGTTAACAAACAACCCCTAAGTTCTTGTTTTTCATGCTAAACAAAGGTTTTCCATAAAAAACAAAATATTTTAGGGGGAGGCGGATTTTTTTATTTTATTTTTGATAAGAAACAAGATTCCATTAATAATATAAATTAAAAGTACAAATATAGAGGGGACAAGGAGTCCACCAACAAAACATATAACCCAAAAAAAGAGAATAAAAGAAATATAATCCTGCCAAAAACCACAGCCAACAATGCACCCTTAGAACAGATTATACAGTGGAACACTATTCAAAAATCCAAGCTCTCCAATTGTTCTTGATATCTTCCACTCTATAATTTTTGAAAGGCTTGGTGTTGGAAGCCCACAACGAAGCCATGAATTTGACTCTTTCCCACAGCCACTCCTTTTCTTCTATCTTTCCTTCAAAAATTCTATAATTCCTCTCCATCCATAATAGCCAAAAGGAAGCGACTTTGACACATCTCCATAGCTCCCTGCCCTTAGATTTGTCCCTGTAGCTATTGATTTCCAACATAAGAAGTCTCGCACCATCTTTGGGAATGGCCCAACTAAACCCAAATTCTGCACAAGCTTTGTTCCATATGAAATATGAATAAGGGCAGTGTAACAACAAGTGGTTCAAAGATTCTGCATCGCTCTTGAACAGTACACACCAAGATGGGATGTAGCAAGTTATACTATATTACTGAGATAAGGGCGGATTTTCAATTACATGGAAACCAGATAACTTGGTATGTAGCAAGTTATACTATATTACTGAGATTGCCTTTAGCCTTGAACTTCGCTTCAAAACAATTTTTTCATACTTGGTGTATCTCCATTAATCCCTCATAATACGCAATTTTTTCAAAATTTCTTCTGCTCCACATCCTTACTGGCAGTCCTGCCACTGAGACCCAGCCCCCTGTGAAAGTGATCATTCTACATTTGCTACCTTCGTCCTCCTCCCAGCTACTGAATCTGACTGCAATTGAGCCTCTAAGGAAAGCAAAGTTTCTGTTTCTAAATATACTCACCTCCTTGTCATTTCTGCAGGTAAAGAAGGCACTATCTGCCTGGAATGGTCTAAGTTGGATTTTGCATTTAAAGAGCTCATTAATTTCTGTTTCAATAATTTTCCAGGCATCTTCTACCTTTTCTTTGATGCACACAGATGTCATTTCTTCATTAAATTCTGTTGCCATTTCTTCTTTCTCTACCACTCTGTTCTGTGTAAACCTTTTACTCTGACTTTCTGGGAATACACATCTTCTTAACAACCTTTGCATACGATGTAGTTCTATGTATTACCTTGCCCTGTTTGGGCCCCAGTTCTATTTTGAGATTGCTGGTTTAATTCAAAACCTTTCTTCCTCTCGGATCCTCTTCTTTGGTCATTGAGACTGTTGGTCTTCTTCCTTCTTTCTTTCAAACCACGATTCAGAATTAATTCACTAGACTCTGCAATCTCTGTCCATTTCTTCCCCTTTGTCCCTGATGGTATCACTACGCTCTCCCCTTGACCCCGTTCATATTCTTGTAAATCTCCATGTATTGTCTCGCCATTTTTATGTTTATTAACCCAAACGATTTGGTTAACAACTTATACTTCCTGAAAAATGAGTTTTGATCTAACCATTTGTCTGCCTCCTTCAGTTGGACGGCCACCCAAAATGCCCCTTCAAACTTTAACGAAATGGTATTCCTTCCTTTTCTGTGATTCTAGCTGATTTGAATACTTCTTGATTTCGTCTCATCAATCTTCAATATAAAAACCTTCTGCTCTATTTGCAACGTAAAATCCATGGAGACATGAAAATATTGCTAGTCGGCACAACTAATAGATGAAAAAGGTGAAATCTTCGAGTAACCTAACCAATAATTTGTTGTATAATGATTCTAGTTTGATTTGAAGGGGAAAACGAGTGATTTGAGAGAGGAATCATAGAGGAAAAATCGAACTCCATCTTTTTGACCCTTGGAATTCTATATATATAGAGAGAGAGTCTTTGTGGATACATTATTCTGATCTATTGCATTCCATCATTTCACTTATGGATGAATTAAAGTTTGCACGTACACAGACAATTTCTCTTGGATCCAGAGGATTAAAGTAGCCCTTGAATTTGCAAAGCTCCTTGAATACCTACATGACGGGGAACAGCCATATATGGTCTTCAATATTGATTCAACAAATATTATGCTTGATCAGGTTGGTTTTGATGTTGCTTTCCTTTCTGTAAAAACACCAAAGCTTTCCCCCTTTCTTTGTTGCCATTAGCATATTTGTTTTTTTGGGACTAAAAAAAAGTATATATATTGGAGTTTTCTTACATTCAGTAGGGGTGTGTTTGATAAAGAAGTATGAAAATAATTGAAAACGCTACTAATTGTTATCAGAAGTTGGAAAAAACAGATTGTGATTTGTTGAGATGTTCTCCATAATTTTCTTATTAAAAACAGATTGTTATCGGAAGCTGGATAAAAATTTATATTTTTTTTATCAGACACACCCTATGTGTTCTAAAATAACTTGTGTTCTGTTTAGGCCTGCAATCCAATACTGATTGACTTTGGGCTGCTCAGTGGTGGGATTATGGGTGGACTACGTTTTTCACAGCAGTTTGGACATATGTCAGTAGGCTACTGTGACCCATATTATGCTGAGAGAGGTATCTCATCTTATCCCCATCTGTGCGCGTGTGTGAATTTATTTTCGTTCCAAAATTAGTTGATGTGATCGTATGAAAGTTCAATATTTCCATCATGTTGTTCACCTGCGGTAAGGATTACTAAATTATTTTTCGACAAATTACAATAAGACACCATGTGCCTTTTTGGGTTTGTGGGTCACCCATCGAAATATTCACACAATTCTTTAACCATTTCGTCTATTAAACTGTTTTACATTATGCATTCTCATTAGAACTGTCAAAAATATAACAGAAAATACACACATTTGAAATGCACATGCTGAGAATTTGTAATTGTAATCACTATGCTCTACCAGTTTATTTCTATATTGGTATAAGCAATCCCAATCTTAGTCCAAACATCCTCAGCTAATTACAAAACACCCTCAGAACCTTGAATCTTATGCTTTAAGGCAGAATGGGACCTAAGCCTTGTCCTAAAGTCAGAAAAATTAATGTATATTAACCGGTGTTTTCAAAGGCATAAGTATGCACGCATGCCTCGAAGCGCGTTTTGGTAAAAAGGGGCTTAAGGAGCTTTTTTTTCCGCTAGGGCATATGCGTTATGTTGAGATGTGTGTGTAGTTGTGCCTGGGTGTTTAGAGCTTGTGATTCACATGTATTTTTCCTTAAGTGTTTTTTATGATCTAAAACCACCTCATGCTTAAAGGGGAAGAGGGAAAAAAATAAAAAAATAGTGTAAAGCAGTGACTAGTAGTTACTCAATTGACAAAACTCACAAATAGAAGTATTGCAACAAAAAGGGGCTCACAATGATGCAACGCTGAGAAGGAGAGGACCTACAAACTAGGTATCTTTTGATTTCCATTGTAGTCATCTGAAGACAGAACCTGCAAACTAGGTGTATCTCGAGCCTTTTCTTTCTTGAAGAATTTATTAGTTTATGTTGAGAGTTGATTGTGCCATTGATATAATTATTTCACTATCCACTGCGGTTTTCTATAGACTTGTATGTGTTATGTCTTGGTTGATTATGTAGCATGTACTGGATGCGTGAACTTATGTTGGCAACATGATACAACACTTGAGTTCTTGCATGTTTGAATGCCATTTGCTTTTTAAACAAATGCACATGATATTGGTATTTATTTTGTTTTCTATTAGGCCTATTTCATTATTTTTTACTTTTCAATTGAAAAATTTCACGCGCGAAAGGCTTACGCCTTAGCGCATTGAGGCTTGCTTTCAGAAAAATGCCTCGACCTATGCCTTTGCTTTTGAAAACACTGACATGCACTACATATTATGTGTGTTTGTATGTGTATGTATATATCCATATGACAGTATAGACATGCATCAGGTATTATCGGTGTGGGGTTCAGTCAAGATGGTTGATATTTGCTCTATACCGAAACAAACCATTAGGAAGAAATTTAATAGAGTGTAGAATTGCATGGGTTCTATGTGTTAATATAGAACATGGGGATTTAATTGATGCTTTAATTTGCCTTTTCTTACTCTAAAATTTACAGGAATAAGGAGGATATGGAGCGATGTGTTTTCATATGGTCTTATTCTATTGGGGCTAATAGCCAAGAGAGTTGACTTGAAGGAGGATTTGGCAACCCTCAACTATGAAACATTGGACGAGTGGGCTTACAAAGTGTACGAGCCTCAGTGCTTGCTTGTGCACACTGACCTAAGGGATGACAAGGATTTCGATAAGTCTGATGGTATCGCGTTGACAGAGCTGGTGATGGGTTGTATACAAGAAGATAATGCAAAAGAGCGCCCCACAATGAGTCAAGTTGTAAAGAGCCTCGAGAATTTAAGAGCTTTTCAGCTTATTAGTGAGCATGCACACATAGACGAAAGGATGAAACTCGGGGACAAGTGAGTGTGTTTTTCTTTACTATTGGATCAGTAGGTTCTTTAGACTAACAAACATCTTTTTTGAAGGGGAAAAAAAAGAAACCAAACCTGAATGAGTTGAAAAATAGTGCTTTTATAGAGATTGCAACAGTTGAAAAATGTACTGGATTTTGACTTTTAAAGCCGATGGCATAAATGCCACTTGGTCGCCGGCTGGCACTACAGAATTTTCGTCCATTTTGATGCATCCAGATATTACGGTAGGGGTGTTAACTACGATTTGTTTCTTTGAAACGCATCTTTCGACAGCTTGTCGTTACAGTATATGCCAAGAAGGGAAATTTGTTTTACATATTTGAATGGAAAGATGAAAATAAATTTAGGGATGCGGTGTTCATCCTCTTTTATATTTTATGGAAAAAATTTCTTGACCACCACTCAGAAATTTTTTCCATGGAAAAGGCAAAAAGTAGGAGCAATTTCACTGACATCCCTCAACTTAATTTTCAATTTTTAACAAAATTACGTTATTTTTCTTACCATTTATTATTTTGATATATGAAGGAGCCTTAACATTCAAATATTGATTTTTCCAGTGGATAGCATTTTTTTGTTGTTGTTTTCATTTGGAATATTATGCAGTGATTTAACACTCATTATTCCACCTGTTTACAGAAAAAAATTGCCCAGACCAAGCCAATTGCGCCCAAAAGGCGCACTCCAGCTAGAATGGACGCAAAAGGCCAGTCCAGTACAAGTCAATTATTGAATAAAAATTATTAAAACTTTATTAAACACATCTTTCTTTCTATCTATTACATATACGCATTACGGAAGAAGTATGAGTATTAATGGGGCGTTTTAAGGCTATGTATTAGACCAGGATGTCTGATGACCGAGTAGTGCCGTGCTTGTATGCTAAGTAGACTTGAGTTCGAGCCCTCTCCTTTTTCCTGCCCCTTAGCTTGAACATTAGGTTTATCAAGTTATCGCTGTATATAGAAAAAGAAGAAAACAAAGAAGGTAGTTAAACAGATTTTTGATACAATGTGCCAAACAAAAATTTTCCTATCTTGATGTATACAATGTAATTTGAGTAGATTTGCTAAGCTCAAAGAAACCTTTACGGAATGACATCGATTACCACATTCATTTTCGTCAATCTCTTGTTATCCTTTCTTCCTATACAATCTTATTTCTTTGAAGTTTGTACTTCTCTTGGATGAAAAGTTTATGCGACTCAAATTGATCTTAGAGTTTTTACGGTAATCAGAAAGGAAAAACAATAGGGTGTGTTTGGCAACCCTTCCATACTATAGAATTGGAATTGGGGGATAGTTTTAAAATTCTATTGCTTAGATATGTTAAATGGTATAGTTTTGGAATTCTACTAGAATTCTAAAACTACAAATTTTAAAGGATTGAATTTCATAAAAATAATAGAGTTTTTTAATTTCAGTTTTTATTGAATTGTAAAAAATAATATTAATAAATAAATAAATAATAATTCACCATTACCACTCATCTCACTCCTACCTCATACACCCCCCACCTCACCCCACTTCCGGCAGCAGCAAACCTCAACCACACCCCTCCCCCCACCCACCCCTCAGGCAGCGTTCACACCACCCTGTTTCGGATTTTTTTTTTTGTAGCTACACACTCATATCACCCCAACCCCAACTGCAACAACCATGCCCCCCACCCAAAGCAAGCCTTCACAGCACCCTCTATTTCAGGAAGAAAAAAAAAGAAGTAGCTATACACACACACACCTATATATATATATATATATATATTATATATGTACACTTACAACCCCCACCTCACCTATTTAATCTTTTTGGTTATAAAAGACTTTTGTATATACAAGTGTATATATATATACATATATATATATATGTATACAAAGTATATATATTAAATGAATCTCAACTATCACCGCCTTATTGTTTACTTGAAATTTCAAATGAATTTTACAATTTAGCCAAATAAATAAATTTTGAATTCTATTAGAATTTTAAATGAAAACTACGTACAATCCAAACAATGGTATTGTAATTCAATAGTATTGCAATTCTTGGAATTGTAATACTACATAATTACAATTCTAATAAAACTCTAAAATTACGTATCCAAACGCACCCACCCTAAGAAGAAATAAAAAGAAAATCATCAATTGTACAAGTTAAAAATTATACATCAAAAGCAAAAGTTTAAACAAAAAAGTCAATTCAAGAGTGTTTGAAAGTACAGTTCTTTAAATAAACACATGACATGTAGATGAACCAAACGTATAGTTGTGCACACGCATCACCTTTATTTCATATCTAGTGTTTTAAATTCAATAAACAATTATCCCTTGTTATAGAGATTATCACTTACGTAATATCTCATGCCAAATGCACTATGAGTGTAACTAACCCGTTACTCATCTCTACTGTTGATTTAAAGGCATCTTTCATCTAGGCGATCATTTGCATTTTAATTTTACAGTCATTGATCTTATATATTTCATCCCAATCCTCCAATCTTTTATCGTGAATAAATGCTAGAATTTAAATATGCCATTCACCACTTTTATATAGATTTTCTCATGCTTCCAAATTTAAGGGGGGTTTGTTTTAATTGGCCACTTAAATCTGAAAACTTTTTCAGATTTAAGTGGTTTTAAAGTTGTTTGTTTGCCAAAAAAATTAAGTAGTTTACCACTTAAAACTGAAAATTTGCATCAAAAATTTTAAGTGACAAATTAGCAACTTAATTTTGAAAACTTAGAACACCCTATTGTGAAATACCTATTTTAGCCTCTTTTAAACTTAAAACACCCTCCTCAAAACACTTAGTAGGGTAAAATTGTCATATTAAAAATCAGTTTTTAGATGTGTTATATTCAAACAAACAATATTTTTTCAAATACAATTTTCATATTTTTTAAATTTTAAGTTATTTTATCAAACGTCACCTTAAACAACCCATCAGATATGACTTTAATTAGTCCGAGTTTATGCCACTGTTACAATTGGTTTTAGATTCATGATAGTAATACATATACAAATTTTAGCAAACGAGTAATAAATATGACCCAACTTAAATAGTGTATGCAAATAAAATATTTGAAAAAAAATTAAGTGATTAATTATAAAAATGAAACAAAAAAATATTTTACGTTCTAGTTGAATTAATACTCAAAATTAAAGACATGTTACGTAGTCGTTGGGAAGACGTATTGCCGGATTAAGTGTCTATGGTATAAATATGATAATTGTATAACAAACTTTTAATTAGTTTTTGACATTTACTAATCTTCACATTTAAACTTTCAATATCATGATTATAAATCAAGTAGTTTAAATGATTTAATTCATTAATCAAAGGAGATAAAGGGATTTTTTTTTGTTTATGCCAAGACTTACGCATTATGTACTTACTATATAATACATCAGCCCAACTCCAAAACTATCACCTAGCTAGAATTTATTCTCGCACTGGGTTGAATTAAGATAAAATTTTATTATAACTTTTTGATAGTTAAGGGGTGGACCAAGAATTTTTAATGTTTTAATTAGTAACGAAATTTTGTCACTGACTTTGGCTACAAAAATTTATTGTAATTCGTAAGATATATATTAGTAGACTATTTTTTGGCGACAAAAAATACAATGATCACTAAATGCAGCTGGATTTGGGCTGAATAGCTGATATATTAGTATTTAGCGTGGTGGAAATTACTCTATGGCTGATTGTAATAGTTATTTCGCTAGTTTTTTTTGGTAGTATAAAATTTATTTTTGTAAAATAGTAAAACTTAAGAGGTAAATAAAATTGAAGAGAAAATTGTGTGACCAACAATCAGTGAGATTTAGGAACATGCAAAACCTAACGCTAGTTTCACTCTCTTCGTCTCAAAATTATACTATCACTTTCACTTTGATAATTTTTAATGAAAATATTAATTTTAACTTAATCAATTTAATGAAAGGATCAAAAATCAACTTATTTTGTAATTATGAGATTTGGTATGTACCAAAAGAATAAATGGATGTCAGTTTGAGATATTCAAGTTATTTTAATAAAATAACGCTTTAGCGCCGTAGATTTTAGACTTGAACTTTTTTATTAAAAAAAAATTGAGAAAAAAAAAGTAGAAGTATCAATTTAAACCAGAGAGAAATCCACTTGATAATAAAGAGACAATTACATGAAAACCAAAAAGTCTCAAAGAGAAAAAAAGGTACATGCAATAACATTAATAGAAACATAAAGACAACAACCTTAGACCAAACAAATACCACTAACGACCCCATAACTAAATAAACCAACACAAAGCCAAACCCTAACACAATAATACTAAAACATAATTAGATACTAATTATAATTAACTAGAGAATCTTGATTTCAATAAAACTAGAAAAAACCTAAGGTAGAATTCCACCAGCTCCACCACCGACTCCGCTGCCAGCTCCACCAACTCCACCACCTAAACCCCCCAAACCACCAGCACCTCCGCCAGCTCCACCGAGCCCGCCTAGCCCACCGAGTCCACTAGCACCACCAAGTCCTCCTAAACCACCAGCACCACCGACGCCACCAAGCACAGGTAGCACCGGCATCACACCAGCGACCCCGCCACCGACAACACCACCGACCCCAGCGACCACAAGACACTTCTTGTCTTTCACCGCTTTTCCGCCAGCTGCCCCCTCCGTGGTCGCCACGTGAGCAGTGTTATTATTTTTGTCATTGTTAACAACTTCATCTTGATGGTCACTAGGCAAGGTTCTTGCCGTGGCATAATGGACTAGTACTAAGGCTAGTACAAAGTAAACAACGTACAACTTTGCCATCTCTCTCTCTAGATTTTTTTTACTCTCTCTCTAGATCTTTGTCTCTCTAGGTAAGTGTGGGGGAATTTGGGGTGAGATGGATGTAGTATTTATGGAGTGATCGGACGGTGGAGGACAGTTGTGGGTATTGAATGTGGCATTTAAGGTTGCTCTAAAAATCTCGAGAATTGGAACCTTTTTTTCATTTTTGGATCAGAATTAGGTGAAGCAAAAGAAGAGATATGTATTTAAGGTGGGACAAATGTCAAACCTAGACTGTACAAACAAATTAAGATAGTAATGTCTGTCACGCATTTCAAGATTCCAGCCATGCAAGCCATGCACCAGTTTAGATATCATATATTTTGTGGCTTCATAATTAAATCTGGCTGTTTTTTTTTTTTATGTGGAGGTGTTGCGAAAGTGTGATTCGGAAGGAAAATGTAAAATAGCGTGATTGCTTGGTTTTGTAAATGAGAAGATTGTGATTTGGTTTACATTATTTCTCACATTTTGTTACAAACAAACTGTACACGGTAGTGAAGATGATTATCATTTCTATTACGAACCAAATAGACAAATAATATTTCATTTGCACGAAAAAAAAAAATCATGTCCAAAACAACTTCTGTTATATTAGATTTTCAGAGAAGAAACCCAACTCATATTTAAGGCCGGCCGTCCTGAGATATTTACGGTTAATTTGTGATTGCAGAAGACCCATGTTTCAATAAAGGTTTTTATAACATGCATGTGTTATGGAAATGAATATTTTGATATGTAACAGCAATGTTTTAAAAGGCACGAGACGGGTTTGAGGCGTTTTGCCCGGGTGAGGCGAGGCGTAGGCCTCAAGGTGTTAAGCCTCATTTTTTTTTTTTTAGAAAAAAACCTAAAAAATCACAGAACTATCATAATATTAATAATCATTACTTATTAATAATCATTACTAAAAGTGCACATAACTTCATAAATATAATAATAATCTCAAATCATCACACCAAATAACAAATAACAATGTCACTACGTACATAATTTTAATTACTACATCACCATAATACTTACAAAGAGAGAAGAAGAATGATGTATGTAGGATTTTAGGGCTTGGAATGAAGAACGATGCATAAAGCTTCAATCTCGTCCGCAGCTAGCTCTCTCTGTTTGTCAGTTGTAACTCGTAAGTCTTTGTTGCCATTATTTGATTTGGGAGTGGGGTTTATTACTTTTTATTTCTTATTACTTTTTTTTAAAAAAAAAAATTAACAAAAAATCATCAAAACTACGTAGTTTTATTAAAATAGCGCCTCAAACTCGCCTCAGTTAGAAGAGGCGTAAGCCTCAGAAATTGACCAAAATATAACGCCTCGGAGCCTTTTCTTCCCGCCTTGCCTTGAGGTTTTCCTTGAGACATGCACCTCAAACACCTTTTAAAACATTGCGTATTAGTAAAAGGTCAAAGGAGTATTTTGTACACAAGAAGGAAGAAAAAGAAAAAAAAAACCTCACTTGATTTTGACTTTTATTTGAGGTCCTATATATGTTATATATTTCGGAACCGGACCAGCTATTTGACCTTGAATGCATTAATTATTGACTAGAATTACTCCACTTTAACACTATGCCACTTTAATAATAAGTGTTACAGCAAATGTCAAAAAGTAATTAAAAAGTGTCATCACATATCATGTAGATTGTTAAAAGTTACCAAAGGGAATACATTTAGCCACACTAGCTACATATATGAATAATGATAAACAAGTAAATATAGGGATTTGATTATCATTGTAAAATTTAAATAAAAATAAAGGCTAATTAAAGGAGTAATGAACACAAAATTAAACTATGCAAACAGTAACAGGTGAGTAGCCCCAGAAGTATAAAAGTATTGTTCTATAAGGCTCTAGATTCAACGTATATATAAGGTATATATAATTTTGAGCAAAACACGTAATAAAAAGGGTGAAATATATGTGGCCTTCGTACCTTAGAACTAGATGATCATAATATATATAATCTCTCTGATACCTCATTAGAGTTACAATACATAACGTCTTAATTAACTGGCCAACACAAATTAATAATATATTGATCAATTCAGGTAGAACTAGCTAGATATTACATATTTGAAAATATTACTCCATTTTATTTAGTTACAAATTACTTTGATCCACTTCCATATATTTGAACTTAATTAATAAATCTTATTCACAAAACTAAGTTATGGACGCATTATTTCATTATTTCTTCATTATATATGAAATGATAAAAACCTAACAATTGGGTAAAAGCTAGAGAAGAATGTAAAAAAAATGTATCGAATGTTAAAAAAAATTTGATACCGACCACGGCTTGAGTTTTCCATTTTGTACTCTAATGTTTCTTTTCCAAACTCTTAAATATATAAAATATCAAAAATGATCAATGATGTACAAACACAATCTATATATCTGACTTAATACATAACTTATAATGTAATTGTATACGATTGAATATGTTTTATAGTAATTTTACAGTCACAGTGTCATTGTTTTATAAATCTCAATTAGTAAGTTATATAAATTTGATCAAGTCCAATTTTAGATTTAAGGTTATGACAAGGAAATTTTCCGATATATATTTGTGCATCAAAAGTACACTTACCCCCCTTTCTGAAAAATCAATAACATTCGTCTAACATTATTTTTATTCCTTCTCACCTATGGCGGTGTCTAGGTCTTGCCAACCACTACTAGTACAAGTGCACTGTCAAAGATTATTCAACCAGCTTTCCGGCGATGGTCCGGCAATAGTTTTATAAAATAGTATAGTATTTTCCTTTTTATATTAAAAGAAAGAAAAGAATATGTTAGGTATAAAACTGAGTAATTTTTTTTTTCATGCTAAACTGAGTGCTGTTTATTTGAAATATAAATAGAAAGGTTCATTTATTTTAATTTAATGTAATTTTGAAGGGAGTTCTTTATGTCTCATTGCCCCAACTCTTTTGGTTCTGTTATATATATTTGAACATTAACCACTTAAATGTGCGAAAAATTATTTGGACAAAGTTCTGCTCACTTTTTCTAGAACTAATTATCCTCCGTAAATATTTCGTGTGTGATTCAAATATATGTATTTCAAGAAAAAAATTAACTTAAAAGCGACGAGTGGTTTAACGGTTGACAAAATATCAACCAACATGAGCGACATATACATTTACCTACGTCGCCTGAGGTATTTATTAGGCGACGTAGTAAAATAACTACGTCGCCTATTATCTTAGGCGACGCGGTTTAAGCGACGTATCTTAGGCGACGTAGCCTACGTCGCCCACTTCTTAGGCGATGTATTTGTGTACTTGGGCGACATACAGAGTACGTCGCCTAAGTGACCTTTAGAGGTAGTGATAGGTAAACTCTACACGTTAAAATTGTGATACAATTTTACGGGGATTGAAAATGTGTGTTGGTTTTATATATAGAGATCAACCAATACTTAATAATATTTAATTTGGAGCAAAATTTATATATGTGACAACTACATAGTGGCGAAGTTAGGAAATTGACCAACGAGGAGCAAAATTTGATCGAAAATCAAAACACACTAAATCATATTTAAATCCATAAAATTTGAATGCAAACATAATACTATTAATAATAAAAGTTCATACAAATTAAATAACAAATGCGAACAATTATGATAAAGTATAATAACATTCAACGGTTTTTCATATTTTGGAAGTATTGGTGAATGGTGGTGGTGAAAAAAATGATGTAGATAAAGAGAGGTTTGAGAGGTGTGTGAAGAAATGGAAATGGTGAAAGTACTAAAGCAGCCGCAGGCAGAAGAAGAACAGAAATGAGTAGCGGCACCTTTTTAATTAACTAAGTTTAGTATTTACAAACTGTTTCTTAAGTTTTTCTATCTTACAGTTAGGTTCCCTCAAGTTTATTTTTATGCACTTAAGTCCCTAATTTTTATTTTTATTTAAAGAAAATGCCCCAACCCAAGGAGGGGCAGCTGCCCCCTACCCCTGCACAGCTTCGCCTCTGCAACTACATACTTCCTCCTCTATATTGATAATTTGATATTTTCATTTTCATTTTTTTTTAAAATTGATTAATTTTAATATATTTAACAACAGATAAATATATAATTTATTTTTGATTGTGAGATTTTGTAAATTAATTATTTTTCAAAAAAAATTCTTAATACCATTTTGAAACATCTCGAAGAATGCGAATTAAACGAATGTTAATGTGAGGCAGATTTATAATCAATAAATATAGAAAATAAAGGGAAAAAGAAAAAAAGAAAAAAAAGGAAAAGGAAAAGGAAAATAGCGCAATAAAAATTCCGATGCGGAAAGCGCGGCAAAGTGTTATTCTGCAACTAATCAAAAATTTGGTTGCCACAGACCAAGAAGTAAGTCAGTCTTTGCTAACTGATCTCTTTCTTTATCTTTTATGGGGCAGAGCAAAAAATTAATTAATGGAGCAATAAATTAAACTGATATATACATATAGGGGAATGATAACCAATTTTTTAATTGTTAAATAAATATCAATTAATTTGAACAGGAGCGTAGTTAGGTAGTTTTAAGTGGGGTTCATTGACCCCGCTTAATTTGAAAAAAGATATAGAAATATATATTATATAGCAAAAAAATGAGATAATTCCCTAATTTTTTAAAAGCCAACTACAAATGGAGTCAAGCGGGGGTCAATGATCCATTTTCTTTTATTGCATTTTGATTTTTTACACAAAGCAGATAATAATTTATCAAATGACCCACTAACAAAATTTTTTAGTTACGCCACTAATTTTGAGGGGAGTAAATGAATGGATTTTTTGATAAAACTTGGTGAAGATGTTATCTATGATTAGTAAATCATTTGCACCAAATTCCATCAAAAAATTTAACTGGGAAGTAGTTAACAAAAAAATCTATGCATATGCATTTATAACAGTTAAAACTTTAGATGTTTAGCTAATCTACTTTCGGGTGAAATTTTTCGATGAAATTTGATAGAGATGATCTAATAGTCATGGATTTCATCTTCATCAAATTTTATTAAAAAATTAATCCATTTACCTCCTCAAAACAATTGGGTCGCATTTAAGGACTAAAAAATTAATCATATTTAGATCCTTCCCCATGCGCGCGCGCATACACACATATATAGAGTCAAGCTCCAAAAAGGGCATTATTCTTTTAACTAAATAATGGACTTCCTTCATTGAGGGGGTAAATAATTGAAATTTTTGATGAAATTTGGTAGGGATGATTTCATCAAAAAATTTCATCAAAAAAATTGCAATGGCCGTTGAAATATATCCACGCATTTCGACCGTTGAAATTTTAAATTTTTAGTTCACCTACTTGTTGGTTGAATTTTTTGATGAAATTTGTTGGATTTGATTAGTCAACTCATTACGGAGATCATCTCCACAAAATTTCATCAAAAAATCTAATCATTTACGTCATCAAAAGAAGAAATCCTTTTTTTAGTTAAAAAATAATGTTCTTTCTGAACCTGACTCTATATATACACGTATGAAACATGGTTTATGCTGCTTATGTAGCCCATGGTTTTCTAATTTGATGTGTGGGGGGAAATTACGGACACAGTTTGTTTACTGGACATTTGAGTGCACATAAGCAATATAAATATGATGATAGATAATAAATTATTGGAGACATATTTTTTTGGAGGGTGTTTATGGATATAGAATTGGTGGTAACTACATGTACATAATGTTTAAAATAAAATTGGTGCATGCCAACTATGCAATATCCGAACCGGGAATTCAATCGGAGGAGTGTAAAATTTAAAGCACATGCACATAAATTTATGCAATTAATCTAGAAATAGACCTAGTACTAAGTAACAATTTTTCAATTAATCTAACGTAGACCTAATATTATATAATTAATCAAGAAATATAATTAATATTAATAAGGAAATACTCCTAATATTAATAAGAAATATATCTAATACTAAGAAAGATAAAAAAATACACTCACTTATGGTCCGTGGTAGAGGGCGGCAGGAGCCGGAGGAGGTGGGATGCAAGGTGCAAAGCAAATGAAGAGCATAAAAGTAATGAAAATACGAGAAAAGGAAGGGAAAAATAGATCTTAGGTCCGAACTGGTGGGAACGGTGGGGATTTAAGTGAATTTTAAAGTTTCAAATGCCCCTTGAAATTTAAACTATTGCACTTAAGTATAGGTTGAATGTGTTAAACTCATCATGCCTAAAAAATAATAAAAATAACATTGCACACACGTTGAGTGTGTTGTACATAGCTTTAACCGTAACATGTTACATTAGTTGTAACATGACAAAGTACGATAATGAATGAGTATCAATTAACATTTGTTATCCCTGACGTGTCTATACATATATTTTCTAATATATGCATGATACTTCACATGTACTTGTAAAGTCTAAATATAGGGAAAATTACAAAAAAAAACCCTGAAGTATGACCTTACGTGCAATGTCTCCCTTGATGTTTCAATTTTCTCAATTTAACCCCTGAAGTACATTAAGTGCAGCAAATTGAACCCTGGCGCTAACGCCATCCGTTATTCCATCCAAAATATTTACATTTAACCCCCTAAACTTTTAAAATTAACAATAAACCTCTTTAATTTATATTTTGTTAAAATTTAACTTTATTTTTATTAATTTTTACTACCGCTTTCTTCAACCCACCTCCGTCCACCTTCTCTCTCTCCACCCAATCCCAAACAAAAATGCTTTAATAATTTTCATTCAAAATCATACCAACGTAATGATTTTTATTAATCTTTAACCTTATTTTTATTAATCTTTAACCTCATTAATAATGATATCTTTATATATAAATTCACAAATATATACGTAGGACATATTACATTTACTATTTACTATTTTGTGTAGGGAATTTTTTTGTGACGAAAATGCCCTTGGGAGTTATGTATATTTACTACTCCAATAATGATAAATATTGGTGTTAATGAAAAATTTCACTGCTGCTAATTAGTTGGGTTTTAAAATTTTGCTTCAAAATTACTTTATTAAATTAATGGAATTTTGACTAATGTTCCCATTGCATCTAAAGTGTACAATTTTTCTACCATATTAGTACTTGAGAAGCTCCTACACTATTTTTGTCAAAATAAAATAATATTAAATGGTTATGTAAAATTGAATTTTGTGTAAAAAATATACATCAAATTTATTAAACATACAATGTTTAATATATTTGAGAAAATATTAAAATATTTTCATGGGATGTTTAAGTTATTTAAGTTCTTAACTACTACACTAATTTTCTCAAATATATAACTATTATTAAAATATTTTAATATTTTCTCAAATATATTAAACATGGTATGTTTAATATTTTTTAGACCATCTCCAATAACTGTATAAAATGGCTCAATTCATTTTCTCAAATATATAACTATTATTAAAATATGTATTTTATATTAAAAATTATTATATTTTAAAAGTTTATAAAACAAATAAATTAAAAGTGACAAAACTAACATGACGGTAAATTTGATATATATTTTAAACAAAATTCAATTTTACATAACCATTTAATATTATTTTAATTTGACAAAAGCAGTGTATGACCTTCTTAAGTAGTAAATATAATATGTCCTACGTATATATTTTTGAAATTATATATAAAGATATCATTATTAATGATGACAAATGGATGTTACGTTGGTATGATTTTGAATGAAAATTTTTAAAGCGTTTTTGTTTGGGATTGGGTGGAGAGAGAGAAGGTGGACGGAGGTGGGTTGAAGAAGGCGGTGGTAAAGATTAATAAAAATGAGGTTAAGTGTTAACAAAATATAAATTAAAGGGGTTTATTGTTAATTTTAAAAGTTTAGGGGGTTAAATGTAAATATTTTGGATGGAATAGCGGATGGCATTAGTGCCAGGGTTCAATTTGCTGCACTTAATGTACTTCAGGGGTTAAATTGAGAAAATTAAAACATCAGGGAAGACATTGCACGTAAGGTCATATTTCAAGGTTTTTTTTTGTAATTTTCCCCTAAATATATGTTATGTTTGACTTTAATATGTGTAATTTGTTATGTTAAATGTTTTACACATTGACTCATAGTTGATTCGGAATAACTTGTATATTATTAATAATTGGTATTTGAGTAATCAATTTACATAACAACTTGGATTTCAATGTCTCATTGCCCGATTAAAAATTACTTGTTTAAATTTGAATTGATAGTACACAAAATATGATAATGAACTATCTGAATAAGGTATAATTGCATTCTTATATACATATATAATAATTTAAGGGTAACAATTTTTGAATGTTAAAATATACAAGGTATAAAGAATTGTGTGGCTCAAATTCGAAATAATTTTTTAATGGTTGATAATGCGTTTGGCATGGGTTATGATAAACAAGATAACTTATGATAAACAAGATACATCATCATAAAATAAAACTAATACACAAGAAGTTATAAGAAAACGGGAAAAAGTAATTGTAGTTGTAAGGGAGAATGATGAATATATATAGTAAAACTATAGATATGACTTCATTATTTTAATTAAAGACCGGAGTTCTCCATTTGGGGGGTAAATTGTTGAATTTTTTTATGAAATTTGATACGAACGATTTTCATGATGAGTAGATAAGTTCTGCCAAACTTCATCAAAAAATTAAACCAAAAAGCATGTGATCTAAAAAATCAAAAATTTGAATGACCAAAATTAACACACACACACACATATATATAAATATGTAGTTTACCAACTTTTTAATTGAATTTTTTGATAAAATTTAATAGATTTACTCATCATGAAAATCATTACCATTAAATTTCATAAAAAATTCAAGTATTCAACCATTTATCCTCTTAAATGAAAAAAAAAAAAATTTAACTAATTTTTTTTTTTTTATGAAACCTGGTTCTCATATATATATATATACGGAAATTTTCACATGCGGACCGGTCCGTACGGACCGGATCTTTAGCGACACTTTTCCGTCGCTAAAAACATACTCCTAATGTATTCGCGACGGAAAACCGTCGCTAAAGGTTTCGGTCCGTACGGACCGGTCCGTATGTGAAACGCTCTCTCTATATATATATTTAAGTAAATGCATTATAGGAATATTTAAGTGAACTTTAAAAGACTAAAAGTTAAAAAAACAAAAAAAAACCTAAATTCTTCTCACTTTTCTCCGTATGCTCCGCACACCCCGCCCTCCCCACTCCCCAGCCAGCGTCTCTCTCTTTCTCTCAAGCTGAAGTTACAGACTCAGTGCCCACAGCCCACAGCCCTTCTGAATTCCGCACTTCCGCTGCTCACCGCCTCGGCGCCACACCCTCATCCTCATCCTCAGCTCAAGTTTGTCTAGATCTACTTACTATTGCAGATTTTTTTTTTCACTGTACTACTCAGATCTGTATATGTGTGTGTAAATGGAACATTTAGGAGTTGTTTGTTTTCGTCCAAATATGAGAGATAAGTTTTCAGATTTAATTGGTACGATGATTGTTTGTTTGGCAAAAAAATTAAGTAGTTGTTTGATTCAACCACTTAAATTTGAAAACTTAAGTGATGTTTGGTTGATGTTTTGAGTTGAGTTTTTAAAATATGGTGTTTGGTATAATTTAGAAGTACGTTGAAAAGTGGATTTGGTTTTTTTTGAGTTTTTTTCAACCGACTAAAAATCTCATAAAAAAATTTTAAAAAATAGTTACAATAGATTTTATTTTATAGATACCGACGACTATGTTTTAAATATATATTTTTTATTTAATTTTGATTTTTGAATTTAAAGTTATGGTGTTTTAAAAGTTTTTTTAGAGAGAGAAAGTAAAGTGAAATAAATTTTGGGAAGTGTAAAAGTAGAGTTAATTTTGAGTTGAGTTTTTAAAATTTGAAGAAAAAAAAAATTAAACATGGACCAAACAGGCCCTTAAAGTTTTCAGATTTAAGTGGTGTGGAGGTTGTTTGTTTGGTAAAAAAATTAAGTGGCAAACTTGTCACTTAAATCTGAAAACTTAAAATACCCTTATATAAAATACCTATTTTATCCTCATGTGATCTTTTTTATTTCCATTTAGAATCATGTCATCCAAATAAATTAATAAGGGCAAAGTTGTCATATTAAAAAAATTCAGTTTTCAGATGTGTTATATTTAAACAAACAACATTTTTTCAGATACAGTTTACAGAAGTAAACAAACAACTTTTTCAGTTTCAATTTTCAATTTTCAGATGTTTTATCAAACGCCACTTAAGTGATTTGCCACTTAAATCTGAAAATTTGTATCCAAAAAATTAAGTGGCAAACTTGCCACTTAAATCTGAAAACTTAAAACACCCTCATATAAAATACCTATTTTATCCTCATATGGTCTTTTTTATTTCCATTTATAATCATGTCATCCAAATAAATTAATAAGGGCAAAGTTGTCATATTAAAAAAATTCAGTTTTCAGATGTGTTATATTTAAATAAACAACATTTTTTCAAATGTAGTTTTCAGTAGTAAACAAACAACTTTTTCAGTTTCAGTTTCCGTTTTCAGTTTTCAGATGTTTTATCAAACGCCACTTAAGTGATTTGCCACTTAAATCTGAAAATTGTGTCCAAAAAATTAAGTGGCAAACTTGCCACTTAAATCTGAAAACTTAAAATATCCTCATATAAAATACATATTTTATCCTCATATGGTCTTTTTTATTTCCATTTAGAATCATGTCATCCAAATAAATTAATAAGGGCAAAGTTGTCATATTAAAAAAATTCAGTTTTCAGATGTGTTATATTCAAACAAACAACATTTTTTCAGATGCAGTTTTCAGAATTAAACAAACAACTTTTTCAGTTTCAGTTTTCAGTTTTCATATGTTTTATCAAACGCCACCTAATTGATTTACCACTTAAATCTGAAAATTTGTATCTAAAATTTTAAACGGCAAGTTTGCCACTTATAAAATGCCTATTTTACTCTCATTAAACCACTAATCATGTGATGTAAATACACTAATAAGGGCAAAATTGTCATATATATGTGCGTGTGTAAATGGACAAAATAAGGTCTCTTTCTATATCTAACAATATTTATTAAAATAGATCATTTAACTATTTCTAATCTCAATTCTTCTTCTTCTTCTTTAGGTCATCAGATTTTAAGGTCTCCCTCAGTCCCTTTGGTTCCCACCGGCCAGGTGAGTTTGTTGTTCTGTTGTTTTTCCAATTTCTGTATGGATTGATTTGATTGGTGTGTTTAATTGTGATTTTCTCCTATAGAATCATAGGGATTATATTTTTAAATTAACTTTACAGTCCATATGTTTACTCCGATTAATGAACCTTCCCATGAGAGCATTCTATTCCATGATATAGGGCGGAAGTTTATACTAAAGAAAGATGGTTGGTGTTGTTGGAAAAAATATTCGATATAGCAGTTTTTATGTTTCATGGACTGTTTTGAGTTTTTTTTTTTAAAAGATTTTAGAGCATATTTTGAGTGGTTTTGTAACAGTTTTAATGCAGTTTTTTGAACTTAGGGGGGTGCATGGAGGTTATGGCATTGGGGTGGTAAATACAGAGGGAAAATCTATCCTTGATTTCTTGTCTGCTTATGATCTTACGGTTGCCAATACATGTTTTAAGAAGCGGGAGGAGCATCTCATCACATATAAGAGTGGGGCAACATGCTCTCAGATAGATTTCTTCCTCTTTAGGAAAGGAGATAGAAAGAGTTGTTTGGACTGTAAAGTCATACCTGGAGAGAGCTTGACTACCCAACATAGAGTCCTTGTGATGGATATACGAGTTAAGGGGAAAGGGAGGAGAAGGGGCCAAGGTAAGGTTTCAAGGATTAGATGGTGGCAGTTGAAGGGTGAAAAACAAAGGATCTTTCAACACAAGGTGCTGGAGGGAGGGTTTTGGGAGGCAAACGGAAGCGCAAATGATATGTGGGACAAGGCGGCCGAGGGGATCAGGAAGATAGCTAAAGAGACGCTGGGTGAATCAAGAGGATGTGGACCTAGGGATAAAGAATCTTGGTGGTGGGATGATAGTGTACAAGATAAAGTTAAGGTAAAAAGGAAATGCTTTAAAGCTTGGTCTTTATGTAAGAATGCGGAAAATTGGGAAGCTTACAAAGAAGCAAAGAAAGAGACCAAGAAGGCGGTGAGTGAGTCGAGGACTAAAGCTTTTGAAGGATTATACCAATCTTTAGGCACCAAAGATGGGGAAAAAGCTATTTACCGACTGACTAAGGGTCGTGAGAGGAAGACAAAAGACTTGGATCAAGTGAGATGCATTAAGGACGAAGAAGGTAAAGTTTTGGTTAAAGAACAAGACATACAAGAGAGATGGAAGAATTATTTTCACAAATTATTTAATGAAGGTTATGAGATTCTAGCATGCGGAGATGAGCTGGACATGCGAGAGGATGACCAAAATTTCACCTTTTATCGCAGAATTCAAGAAAAGGAAGTGAAAGAAGCATTGAAACGAATGGATAGTGGTAGAGCTGTTGGGCCAGATAGTATACCTATTGAGGTTTGGAAGGGTCTAGGTGATAAAGGCATTGGTTGGCTCACAAGGTTTTTCAACGAGATATTGAGATCAAAGAAGATGTCGGAAGATTGGAGGAGAAGCACCCTAATCCCGATTTATAAGAATAAGGGGGATATACAAAATTGCGCCAATTACAGGGGGATTAAACTCATGAGTCATACTATGAAGTTATGGGAAAGGGTGATTGAGCGGAGACTAAGAAAGGAAACCAGCATTTTAGATAATCAATTTGGTTTTATGCCCGGAAGGTCGACCATGGAAGCAATTTACTTGTTGCGGCGTTTGATGGAGCATTATCGGAGGGATCAAAAGGACCTACACATGGTTTTCTTTGACTTGGAGAAGGCATACGATAGGGTACCAAGAGAGATTTTGTGGAAAGCCCTAGAGAAGAAAGGGGTTAGGATTGCCTATATTCGTGTTATCAAGGACATGTATGAGGGAGCTAAGACTAGTGTGAGAACACATAGTGGGTCCACAAAAGATTTTCCTATAACTATAGGACTACACCAAGGGTCAGCTTTGAGCCCTTATCTGTTTACCTTGGTCTTGGATGTACTCACGGAACACATTCAAGAGCCTGCACCGCGATGTATGCTATTTGCAGATGATATTGTCCTAGTGGGTGAGTCCAGAGAAGAGCTAAATGGGAAGGTGGAAACTTGGAGACAAACTTTAGAAGCGCATGGCTTTCGTTTAAGCAGAAGTAAGACAAAATATATGGAATGCAAGTTCAGTAAAAGGCGGAGCACTCCTAACTTAGAGGTAAAAATTGGGGACAATGTCATACCACAAGTCACTCGGTTTAAGTATCTTGGATCCATTATACAAGAAGATGGGGAGATAGAGGGAGATGTAAACCACCGGATTCAAGCAGAGTGGTTGAAATGGAGGAAAGCTTCGGGTGTGTTATGTGATAAAAAAGTACCACTCAAGTTAAAAGGAAAATTCTATCGTACTGCGGTTAGACCAGCAATGTTGTATGGGACTGAGTGTTGGGCGGTCAAAAGCCAACACGAGAATAAACTAAATGTAGCTGAGATGAGAATGTTGAGATGGATGAGTGGCAAAAATAGGAAAGATAGGATCAGGAATGATACCATCAGAGAAGGAGTTGGGGTGGCACCTATGACAGAAAAGATGGTCGAATCTCGACTTAGATGGTTTGGGCATGTAGGGAGGAGACCAGTAGATGCCGTGGTAAGGAGAGTTGATCATATGGAGGGAAGCCTAATTGTTAGAGGCGGAGGAAGACCGAGAAAAACTATAGGTGAAACTATTAAGAAGGATTTAGAGGCAAATGGTTTCACTATAGATATGATTCACGACAGGCCACTATGGCGTCGTTTGATCCATGTAGCCGACCCCACCTAGTGGGATAAAGGCTTGTTGTTGTTGTTGTTGTTGTAGTATTGAAAATTTGACATGCTTGGCTAGCGGGTATGTACTATTAGTTTACATGATATTTCGGGCTTCAATTGAACTAGATATAGCTGGATGTTCAATGCCTAACAAGGTGAATTTGTATTTTTAGCTAGTCTGCTTTTTTAAATTGAACATTCATGCTTTGGATTGCAATTAATTTCGTGGTTTGTTTCAAAGTTTTGCAGCATCTTCTCAATCTGAACATGTGTAAGCCCCTCTTTGCTGCATAGTTAATCATCTTTGTTGTAGTTTGGTAGATTTTTAAATGTACTATTTCAATGCCTACAAGAAAAGAAAATTGGCAAGGGCAGTATTAGTGGTTTTTAAATACCTTGTTCTACTTTTTGGTTGCCCATATGTGTAGGAGGAACACTATGTAGATGACTTTGTTACCATGTAGTTTTCGATTTGAAACTTATTTTCTTGCAGCCACAATGCCTCATGGCCCTTACATAATGACTGCTTAGTATGAGGAACACAAACAAAAATAAATAGGTTCAAACAGACAGGTTGGGCTCACACACCAATGTTTCACCCTAAAAACACAATGACATCCAGCACTGGAGTGAACCCCATGGGTTCTGAGCCAATATGGCTAGCCAAGTTTTTATTTAGCTCTATATCTTATTGGGTTCTTTCGAGATTGGTTTTCTTGGCTTTTCTTTACTATACGGTTTGATTTGGTATGCGTGAGGATGGTAGACATCTTGTCCTCTTAATTTATTGTAATAATCTTATTACGAATAAAATGGTACCATAACTAATCTTGACTTCCAACTATGCAAAGTGAAAATTAATTATAAAAAGTGAGATTGTGGGATTAAACCTTTGCAAAAAGAAAAGGTTGAGAGATTGTACTCATCATATTTGTTCGTGTTCTGCTTTCTTACAGGTGCTGATTATATCTGTTATTGAAGACGTGAATTGGATCATCTCCTCTCTGCTTCTTTTCCTAATTCAATGCACCCATCCATCCATCAGGTCTGTTATGCATGCTTGTTTTATGATTACACCTTAACTTTTGGCTACATCTATTCTCAGTTCCTTTAATTTCCTTATTCGTCAGTTACTCCAACCCTCTGTTACTCTTTCTTTATCTCAGCTAAACTTTGATTCCATTATAACTCTATTGCATGTTTGGTTTTTTGTAATGAGAAAATTGTTCAGCTTAGTTTCCATTGGACAAAAGAAAACAGAAAAAGAAAAAGAAAAAAAAGGGGAAGATAGAAAGAAAGAAAGAAGTGGTTTATCATTGCTCCCTCTATCTCAAATTAAAAGTTCCATTTTCATGTTGATACCTTTTGAAAAATCACTAATTTCAACTTAATTAATTAAGGGTGATCTTGTTTACACCCACATAAACAATCTACTCATCCCACTAAACTTTTTGTATTTTATAGAAAAACCCTTTATTTACTAACCAAACAACCCCTAACCCATTAGGCTCAATTCATCCCTTTTAATTAACACCCCAAACCAGAGACCATCTCCCTCTCTCTCTCTCTCTCCCTCCCTCCTTCTCTCACGTTGAAGCTCTCTGGCGACTCTAAATCCAATTCATAAACAAAAATGGAGATCCGAATTCATGAACTCTAAACCTTTGCAACTCTAACCCAAATAACTTTAATGTCTTTCTTCCTTGTTTTTCTACCTTTCACCAAAATTTTGAGCCAAAATAGAGACTCGAATTAGATCCTCTTATTATTTGTCACTTGCTGTCTAACAAAAAATCCTTATTCTTTGATTCTGTAATACATGACATTGTCTATCTATTTAATCACAATACTTTTTATGGATTCCCTTGAAATCTCAATATCCAAGGTATTTGGATAAATTGAGGCCACAAATACAATTCACTCTCAAACTAATTAATTAAGAAACTTGAACATCTGAATCAATACTTCTTCTGAAGTAAAGAACTTTCCAATACGAGGTTTCCTTTCCGGTATCATAAATTATCTACAGGAATACAATCTTAAGATTTCATTAGAAGTATTTTTGTCTTTTTAGAGCAATACGTGTTAATTGAGCAGGGGATGAGAAGTCCGAGGGGGTATAATTGGGTCACCATTGCTATGGGCCATGGATGGCAGACCTGGACAAACTTGATGAATGTCTTTTCGTCATATCAAGATATGAAAGCAAGCATCAATTCGAAGCTTATATGGTGAATGATTTGAACTGTTATAGACTTATTGGGAATTTAGTGTCCTGTTTGGCACCTAAAAAAGAGGCGGGGTGAGATGAATGGATTTAAGAATAAATGGTGGGGTGAGAAGAATAGATTTTAAAATTGGAGTGAGAAGAATAGTTTGGCGGGTACATTTAAGAATTCCCTTAAGTAATGGTAGAAAATATGACGTACTATGAGATTTGGTACATCAGTTATTATTTTTCTTATCATATTAATTAGCAATGCATAGTCTTATTTCTATATAGAAGGGAATCCACATGCTTTGCCATGTTTTAATTCAGATAGAGGTCAAATCATTGGTATCTTATATTGAATTGCACCACTGCAAGAGCACTATTATATGTTAATTAATACTTGTTCTATATTTGATTCTTTTAAGAGTTATAATTTGGACTCTGCACATTAAAAGATTTTATTATTTATGATTGCTACTTTATACTTTATTTTTGCTTCTACTGCTGATATTATATTTTGTTACGCTTAATTTGATAGGCAAATGGCTTATGTGTAGCTAGCTTGTGATGAGGTGTGCTTCAATCTCAAGAAAGTTTGCTGTTTGATTAAGCTCCGGGTAAGTTCCTGACTCCGCTCTAACTTGATTCTTATTGAATAAATAAAGTTTTGGTTTTTATAATGATTTTCTTGTTTTAGCTAAGATATTTGGTATGATAGTGATATATGTTTGGAAAATGAATCTACGGTAGATGTTCATGATAATTAATTATATACATAACGTATATATAATCTAATCAATCCCCCGCCAGATGAATTTAGGGGAGCTTGTTGGAATATTATATATGATTGTATATAATATACCCTTTAAACTCAATATGGTTCTCCAGCTTTCTATTTTTAGAAGAACTACTGTCTACTACACTATATTGATGTGTTTTAAGTACCGTTTTGATGGGTTAATGGACTGTTTCAGGTGCTTTAATGATTTTTATCTCGGCAATTGATAAACATTGAGCGGAGAATAGAGAACAAAGCTAAAAAGCAGATTTATTCAATTCGATGATCCTAGCTTTTGTGAATGGATGCACAGCTTGAAAGTGCTACCTCCCGAACCAAGCTAAGGAAAGATAGATAAATATATGGCGATCTTTGCCGGTTTTCTACCGTCAACATTGATTCATGTGTGCCAAACATTAAATTTCTTCCCTAGTGTATTTTCTGACAGAAATAAAAAAAGGTGTTTTCCAGCAGTGATGGCTGTGGTGATTCATTGGCCAAACAAATAATCGCCGGCTGGTGGTTCATGGGGTTTGCTTCCTTCCTCATCATGTCCGCCACCGGAGTAACCTACATGTTCGGCCTCTATTCCGCTGACATAAAATCCTGCCTCGGATATGACTAAACTACACTCAATTTCCTCAGTTTCTTCAAAGACCTCGACACCAACGTTGGAATCTTATCTGGCTTAATCAACGAGGTCACTCCCCCTTATGTAGTCTTATCCATAGGCGCCGTTCTTAACTTTTTCGTTTACTTCATGATTTGGTTAGCCGTCACAAAAAAAATCTCTACTCCCCAAATCTGGCACATGTGCCTCTTCATTTGTATTGGGGCCAATTCACAGTCCTTCGCCAATACCAGCGCTTTGGTCACGTGCGTTAAAAACTTTCTCGAGAGCTGAGGAGTTGTGCCGGGACTACCGGGACTCCTCAAGGGCTCCATTGGTCTTAGTAGCACAATCATTACGCAGATTTATCACGCCATTTATGGTGACAACTCAAAGTCCCTGATTTTGTTTATCAGCTAGCTTCCGGCAATTATCTCGTTTGCGTTTCTTAGGACTATACGAATTATGAAGGTTATTTGACAGCTGAACGAGCTTAAAATTTTCTACAATTTCCTCTACATATCTTTTAGCCTAGCTGGATTTTTAATGATTATTATAATTGTCGAGAAACAAGGTAATTTCACTCGGGGTGAATACGGCGGCAGTGCTGCCGCGGTGGTGATATTGCCCTTTTTACCAGCTGCCGTGGTTATAAAAGAGGAAAACGTTATTTGAAAGGGTAAAAAGTAACAATTGGATAATTCTCCCTCGTTGAAAATAGTAACTCAGTTGCCGTCGCCACCTCCTGTGACAGCCACAGCTATACAAAAAGACGAAGATGTCTCTTGTTTGAGAAATATTTTCAAGCCATCGAACAGAAGCGACGACTACACAATTCCCCACATGTCGCGAAAAAAAGTATCAGCATGTCTAAGCTAAATAGTGCTTGGAGAATCATATAGTTGTTGCCTCTGTTCGGCGGCTTGAAAATATTTCTCAAACAAGAGACATCTTCGTCTTTTTGTGTAGCTGTGGCTGCCACAGGAGGTGGCGGCGGCAGTTGAGTTACTATTTTCAATGGAAGAGAATTATCCAATTGTTGCTTTTTACCATTCCAAAGAACGTTTTCCTCTTTTATAACAACGGCAGTTGGTAAAAAGAGCAATATCACCACCGCGGCGGCACTGCCGCTGTATTCACCCCGAGTGAAATTACCTTGTTTCTCGACAATTATAATAATCATTAAAAATCCAACTAGACCGAGAGATATGTAGAGGAAATTGCAGAAAATTTTAAGCTCGTTCGCTTGTCGAATAATCTTCATATTTGAATAGTCCTAAGAAACACAAACAAGACAACCGGCCGATAAATTAAATCAAGGAGTTGGAGTCGTCACCATAAACAGCGTGATAAATTTGCATAATGATTGCACCGCTAAGACCAGCGAAGCCCTTGAGGAGTCCTAGCACGACTCCTCGGCTCACGAGGAAGTTTTTAATGCACATGACCAAGGCTCGGGTATTGGCGAAGGACTATGAATTGGCCCTCATACAAATGTAGAGGCACATGTGCCAGATTTGGAGAGTGGAGATTTTTTTTTGTGACGGCTAGCCAAATCATGAAGTAGCCGAAAAAGTTAAGAACGACGCCTATGGATAAGACTACATACGGGGGAGTGACCTCGTTGATTAAGCCAGATAAGATTCCAATGTTGGCGCCGAGGTTTTTGAAGAAACTGAGGAGATTGAGTGTAGTTTGGTAATATCCGAGAGAGGATTTTATGTCAGCGGGATGGAGGCCAAACAAGTAGGTTGCTTCGGCGGAGGTCATGATGAGGAAGGAAGCAAACACCATAACCACCGGTTGGTGATTATTTGTTTGGCCAATGAATCACCGCCGTCACTGCCAAAAAACACACCATTTTTTATTTGTTTATGTGGGGATGTTTTGGTTGTGAGTTTGTAAGAGTGTTGAGTGGAATTATGTAGAGAAAACACCATGAACCACCGGTCGGTGATTATTTGTTTGGCCAATGAACCACCACCGCCGTCATGTTGGAAAACACACCATTTTTTATTTATTTATGTGGGGATGTTTAATGATTTGGTTGTGAGTTTGTAAGAGTGTTGAGTGGAATTATATAGATAGAAGAAGAGGAGGGGTCTTTATTATATAGTGGACTAAGGAGTGTGTTCCAAAAAAAAAAAAGTGTTCTTAAATACACTTACAAAATTCGTCTTCTCACCCTAGTGTGAGAACACTTTCTTCTCACCTCTCTGATCTTTTGAAAAAACTTGCAATTTACCCCAATGATGTGGTGAATTTATTGTAATAATACAAGGACGATAGTTTCTTGTTCTTGTCGTTAAAAGTAAAAATATTAAATAATATTAACTTTTGCATTAAAATAAAATTTACATCGCCTCCCTATACACCTCCATCACCAATGGCAGATCTTCTTTTTCTTCTTCTTCTTCTTCTTAAAAAAAGCCCAAATTACCTTCTACCTTAAAACTCGTTATTGCCGGTTAGGCACCATTGCTGGCCTCATAACTGCACACCAAATTGAATCAAAACGTGACAAGTTCAAAATTGAATCAAAACGTGAATAGTTCAAAATTAAAATAAAAACACCTCACTTTCTCTCTTTTAACATATATAATCAAACCAAACCTAAATTGAATCAAAACATGACAAGTTCAAAATTAAAATCAAATTGAATTGACATTGAATCAAAAGGAATATCAAAATTTATCTATCTAAATCTAAAATTAAAATCCCAAACACAATTTGAATCTTTATGTATATATCCACGATATAATAAAATAGAGAGAGTCCGGTGAACTCCGTTTGGTGTTCAAGATCTTGTTAACGAAATCGTTGCGTTTGGTGTTGATCTTGTCCATCGTGGTCTGAGATCCAGTGAATAAGGGAGAAGAACATGGTATATCCACAATCTGAATCTTTATGTATATATCCACGATATCATAAATGGTCACTTATAATAGAATTAAATTTTAATCTTACAAAAATTAAATCAATTTGTCGCGAATCGTACTTATATAATTAAATAAATTCAATAGGCGCTTCCACCGAGAACAGAAGAAGAAAAACTTTGGTTGTTGCAACTCCGATGAGAAGAATTCTATATCACTTGTGAAAGAATAGAGCTTTTGTTATTAATTTTTAATTTTTAAAAATTTAAGTGGGTGAGAAGATAAATTACCAACGTTTTTTTTAATATATAGAAATCTGGGTGAGTAAAATGAGTTTTACGCTATTTTTCAGGTTAATATTAGGAAGTTTTGATTTTTTGTGGAGTGAAAAGACGGATTATGTGGGTGCATTTTAGAACACTACAAAAAATACTACTTTTTTGGTTTTCTTGATTAGTTTACTCCCATTATCTTTTGCTTAGAGTTCTTACCATCAACATAACTTTGAGATGTTTCTTGCTAAAGAAAGAAAACATGGCATGTTTTATAGGGTGCCTTTACCGACACCTTTTATTTTAAACTAACGTCTAAGAAAAAAGTTCATGTTCTCTCAATTCGAATGTCAAAGGAAAATCTCTTACCAATTTTTCTTCCTGTCTTGATAATATGGATAAGTGTCATTTTCATCAAGAAAAAAAATATTTTGGTTTTACCTTTCTCCAAAAAATGTGAGACGAGAAAAAATAAGATTTTAGATGTCGATAATATTGCAATGGTCGCTTCACCATCTTTCTAAAAAACTAGATGGATCCAATTTAGAAGATGGGTGTAATTATTTTCAAAGTATTGAAAAAGTTGGTGATATATATAGTACTGGCCCATACTCCAATCCATACAAGGCTCAACCAATTTGGTAAGTCCAGATCTTTTTTTTTTGGTTGAAATACACTAATACAGGAAAGAAAAGAAACAATGCAAACAACCAAGTCAACTTACAAACTAAACATCAACAGACAGCCATTTAAACCAAAAGAAATAACATCCAAAAAAGGAAGGAAAACTGGAGGGGAGTCCCTGTAAACACCAGTTTGTTCACATGCCCCTTTCAAAAGCAGTTCCCTGTTGGTTTGCCTTCAGGTCATCAATCAAATCTTTTGGAGGTACCAAGCATTCGGACCATTCTCTCTCCTTGCTACCCACCAATTTTAGCTAGCTTATCCCCGCATTTGTTAGCCTCCCTCAGCAAATGCACCACTTCCGTTTTTCGATCCTTGATTAGTTTCCTATAATCCTCAATGAGAACACGATTCGGATGGTGGAAATTTTTTGAAACATAAAAAATATTCATTGGTTAAAAGATTTTTGAAGATGTAGACTTTGAAAAATAAAAAATATGCAATCCTCAATGAGAACACTCTTTATTTTAAGCTAATTACTAAGAAAAAAGTTCACTTTCTCTCTAATTCGAATTTCAAAGAAAAATCTCTTACCAATTTTTCTTCTTGTCTTGATAATATGGATAATTAAGTCTTATTTTCATAAAAAAAAATAAAAAATTTGGATTTTCCTTTCTCAAGAAAATGTGAGACTAGAAAAATGAGATTTTAGATGTTTGATAATATTACAACTCAAAATGACCCCCTCCCCTTAAAAGTTTCCTCTCCAACACATTTCCTTCATGTGCTTTTAAAAGCACACACTCATTTTTATCTTTTCAAAGCAATATTTCATCTAAAAATCATGGGGTTCACAAATCTAACTCTCTCTCATTGTGGATCTCTTTGTGCCAAAAAATTTGGTGGTTGCACTATTTTTTACTTAGTTTTACTTAATTTTTTTATTTTTCCAATAATAAGTGAGCAAGTGCATTTTCATCGCCCAATAACAAGTGAGTAAAAGCTCGAAAATGTCTTACTCGCTTAACATTGGACGAGTATGTAAGCATATACTCACTTGTTATAGGATGAGTAACGTGCAATTACTCGGCCGTCATCAATTGAATAAAAAATTGAGTGTTATCGAGTGTTTTGTAAAATGCAACTAGCGGCTACCAAAATTTTTTCCAATTCTTTTTTTGAGAGACAACATTTTTAAATCTTTGTGTGGTTCTTACCTTGTTAATTTTTTAAAATTATTTCACATGTTTTAGTAAACGTATCCTCGTCACTTCCCCAAGAAGGTTGTTGACATATTTTTTCTAATAAGAAAAAAATCATTTCTCTCTCATGATGTGTTCTCCACCTGTCAAAATTTCAAAATGATGGCACTTCCAACATTTCACATTCGCCGGAATTAATACTTGTACTTTCACTTGTACCCATCCATGTGCAAGTTCTCCCCACTCCCCCCATGTGCAGGAATTGAATTCCAACATTTTAGTTGGTCCAAAAAATGGTTTTGTTTATGATTCCCACTCACGTGGGATATCTTCTGAAAAGTTAAAATCTTGCATTTTTTTTTTTGCAAACCCCACTTGGGAGTTCATGGAAAAAATATTTTTAAATCCAAAAAAACCTTGTTTGTCCAAAGTGTGTTCTGACCCCATCATTTTTTAAGGGGTGATGTATATATTTTTTTGTCACTAACACCCTCTATTAATCTCCTCATTTTTTAAAATTTTATCACAAGCAATCTATTTCACCACCCCTTAACTTAAGAAACGTAATTAAGTGGTAATACTCGGTTGTTATTGTGTAAATATCTTCATTAACACTTGCTCAACATTTGCATATGTTACTTTACAATAACCAAGGCCATCGCCCATTTCTTAAGATATACTTGTCCAATTTTGGATGAATGGATGTTGTAATACTTAGTCGTCATTGAGTGAGTATCTTCATTGGTACTCTCTCGACGTTGAGCTTTTTGTACTTGAAGAATAACTAAGACCACTGCCCATTTTTTGAGATATTCTCGGCCAATTTATGGTGAGTGAATGTGGTAATATTCGATCGTCATTGGGTGAGTATTTTCATTGTGTGAGAATCCGCAAATGCGACCCCCCGGGTCTCGTCCCCGTTCGTGGAGGTCTGAAGCGTCGGAAGGGATTCCGTCGCTCCATTTGCTTGGAGTTTGTTTGATGATTCATATCGGGTGTCCCTACGTCTATTCTAGATGCAAAGGGGTTTGTTCAGAGTCGCCATTTCTTTTTACGAGAAAACGGACAAAAAAGGGGGTGTGTAAGGGGAAAGGCTACATATAAGCCTTTCTTTACACGTTTGTCTGCGAAACCAGGATTCTATAAGGTTCGGGAACTATATTACGGTTTGGGAAGGTGTTAAGCACCCATTCCGCCCTTTCGGTCTCTAGTGGACTTATATGTTTATTTTATGTTGAAAAACTTGGATGCTTTTACTGATAGTCTACTACTTTTCCAATGAAAACCCTAATTTCTGGGGGAAGACGGGAAAGGGATGAAAACCTTTGTGTTCTGAGATCCGATGTTTTATTTATTTGAAAAGATGTAAATACACATGACAAAACCTTTTATTTTGAAAGAGTGTCCCGTATTATTTCCTCAGATAATGACGGTTTTCTCGTGTTGTGTTTACTTTTGTGAAAGTTCGGATCTAATATCGGGACTAATTTAATATGGAATCACGACTCTTGAGAGGAGAATTATCAGACACATCGCAGTCTATAGAGAAGACATGATATGTTGATTCTTAATTCCTAAATAAGTCTTATCAGTCTGGTTTTTGAAAACAGAATTTTATCCGGACGATAACGTACTTATTCTTCTGGTTTTGAAAGTGGTTTTATCAGGATCTTTTGTGTCGAAAACGATAGACTATTTGTAACTTGACAATAAGCTTATTCAAATAAAACGTGGACAGAATAACAGAAGTAAAACAAGTACACAGATATCTAATTTTAAATACTAGAAGGGACTTTCTTTACCTTTCCGACGAGAATAATAATAAGAAAGAAAATATAATACGGCAGAGGGATCTCTGGCGATAATAATCTTCTCTTTCTTCAGATATTTCCGAGAAATCGATTCCGGAGACGGGACACGTCGAGTGTTGAGGATAGATTCGATAATTCTTCAGAAATAAGATAATAGTAGAAAAATGATTGATAAAAATCAAATCTAAAGCTCCAAATTCTCAGATTCCAATTGCTGCCTTTGAACCCTTGGGGGTGTTGGCCTATTTATACTGCTCGGGGAAGATTGTCGCGCGACATTTCCCCAAAAAAGGCAAGTGTCGCGCGACATATCTGTTTGTCGCGCGACATTCCTGTATGTCGTGCGACAAACGGCTGAAGTGATGGGTCCTGACACTGTGATGTGTCAGAAAGTGGTTGGTCGGGTGCAGAGAGGGATTGTCGCGCGACATAGTGGGATTGTCGCGCGACATTCCAATGATTGTTGCGCGACAATGTGATATGTCGTGCGACAATCCTTCATAAAAATAGGTTTATCGCGCAACAAACTCCCCCGGAGTAGTTTCGGGTGCTTGGGTGTGTCCTAGACTCCAAAAAATAGTAGTCTCGTAGGTCGTTAGGGTTCTTGCGGGGGTCACGGATCGGGGTGTCTACAGACCCTCTCGACTCAAGCTCCTTGCTTGCAAGGAATTGAGGCGACTGGAAGAGACCATGATCCATGGCTCCCGCATGAACTCTAAAGAAGTGTTTATGCAAAAAGTGCTTGTGAGTGCCTCCGGAGAGGGCTTTTGTTACCTCATTGCCTCTCTCGAGGGCTTTGACTTGCTCCACTTGCCTCAGATGGGAGGACTACCATTGATCTTTTTTGCGCCTCAGGTGGGAGGACTACCATTGCGCCTCAGATGGGAGGACTACCGTTGTGCCTCAGATGGGAGGACTACCATTGCACCTCAGATGGGAGGACTACCGTTGTGCCTCTCTGGGAGGGCTTCGCCTCAGGTGGGAGGACTACCGTTGTGCCTCTCTGGGAGGGCTTCGCCTCAGGTGGGAGGACTACCGTTTGTGCCTCTCTGGGAGGGCTTCGCCTCAGGTGGGAGGACTACCGCTGTGCCTCTCTGGGAGGGCTTCGCCTCAGGTGGGAGGACTACCGTTTGTGCCTCTCTGGGAGGGCTTCTAGATCTGTAAGAAGAAGGAAAAATGCCTCTGGGAGGACTTTCATGAGTAACTTTTGCCTCTGGAGAGGGCTTGTGATTTTGCCTCTGAAGAGGGCTTGTGTTTGTAGAATTTAATTTGTCTCTGTTTAGACTGCTAGAGTGAGAGAGAGAAGTTTTTGTGAGGGTGAAAAGAGCTCCTCGAGGTCTAATCTTATCCGAATGTCCGCTTTCCTATATCTTTCTTGAATTTTGTTCTCATGTTTTCCTCGAGTGAGGGTACTTTTCTCAGAAGGCAGTTTTCGATTTTCTTTTGCTTTCCGCAGCGTGATGATTCGAGGATTTTCCAAACCATCTCTTCTGTATCGTGCTGAAAAGAAAATTTGTCTTAAAGTCCAATCTCTGATCTCTGTTCTTTTCTCAGTTTCTCTTTTTGGTGGGCCCAACATCGTTTTCTGTTTTTCGATGCCTTTATTTCTCCCTCTTTTGGGAAAGACTTTTCCTGGCCCTCTCTGTTTTTGACCAGGAGTCTTTTCATCCCTTTGTCGTGATCAGGAGCCTTACTCACCCAAGACGAAGCCCTGAGCCGATTTGGCCTAGCTGTCACTTTTGGTGTGGCTCTCCCTGTCATTCTACATTTCTGTTTCTCTCGCTTGCTTTGGGCGCTCATGCGGGTTTCTCCTCTTTTCTACTCTTTCAATTTTTTCTATTCCCGTCTTATCTCGCTATTCTGCTTTTTCTTAATTGATGGTCTCGGTCCTTCTGTGAGATCAGAGACTACTTTTAATCGTGGCATTCCGCTCTCGTATTTTTCGGGGAGATGATTTGGAAGTTTGCTTGTTGAAAACTTTATCATGTGTGTGCGGTTTTAGCAATCTTTTCGAAAACTGCCCCTCGGAAGTCCTCCTGCAGGAGGTAAAAATGAGAAAAAGGTCAAAAAAATCAGGGGGGATGGGAGATTGTCGCGCGACACTTCGGTGGGGAGCCCTTTGTCGCGCGACAAACTGACCCACTATATAAGCCTCCTGCTGAGCTCATTCCACCTCATTCTCTCCTTTCTCTTTCTCTCTCTAGCTCTCATTCTCTCTTCTTTTCTTCTCTCCCAAGCGCGGAAGCTCTGCCGTGTTTTTGACTTTTGCGACCTTTTCACATATATTCTACCTATACCGATGGACCCTGCTCATCTCGACCGATTGGAGGGTGACCAGGAGGAGGTCACCTTTACTGACGCTCAGGGCGTTCTCCGCTGCAGCCCTCATCACGACGACTGGGCGGACTTGGACTGGTATGATGATGATGGGATAGACCGCGGTCGGGCGGTGGTCTATCGGGATGCTATCCGAGCTGCCCCGGTCCCGGATGTCCCGTGGCTTTTGATGGAGCCTGTCTCTCACGAGATTCGTCGTCAATCTCTGGTATGTCTTCTTTCGTGCATTTATCTGTTCTGCTTCTTGTCGTTTCCTGTATTCGTTTTAGATAATGTTAGTATGCATGTCTGCCTAGGAATAACGCCCGATTTTAGCGAACACATACTTTTACCTGTGATACCTCTTAGTTTTTATGAAAAATACATAATCTACCCCTATAACCCTATATCTCTCATAATTACACCAAAGTACCCTCAGGTTTGGAAAATTACATAATTTACCCCTATAACCTTATAACCCTCATAATTACACCAAAGTACCCTCAGGTTTTGGAAAAATTACATAATTTACCCCTATAGCCCTATAACTCTCATAATTACACCAAAGTACCCTCAGGTTTTGGAAAATTACATAATTTACCCCTATAGCCCTATAACTCTCATAATTACACCAAAGTACCCTCAGGTTTTGGAAAAATACATAATTTTACCCTTATAGCCCTATAACTCTCATAATTACACCAAAGTACCCTCAGGTTTTGGAAAATTACATAATTTACCCCTATAACCCCATATCTCTCATTAATTACACCAAAGTACCCTCAAGTTTTGGAAAAATACATAATTTACCCTTATAGCCCTATAACTCTCATAATCACACCAAGGTACCTTTAGGTTTTAGAAAATTACATAATTTACCCCTATAGCCCTATAACTCTCATAATTACACCAAAGTACCCTCAGGTTTGGAAAATTACATAATTTACCCCTATAGCCCTATAACTCTCATAATTACACCAAAGTACTCTCAGGTTTGGAAAATTACATAATTTACCCCTATAGCCCTATAACTCTCATAATTATACCAAAGTACCCTCAGGTTTTGGAAAAATACATAATTTACCCTTATAGCCCTATAACTCTTATAATTACACCAAAGTACCCTCAGGTTTGGAAAATTACATAATTTACCCCTATAGCCCTATAACTATCATAATTACACCAAAGTACCCTCAGGTTTTGGAAAAATACATAATTTACCCCTATAGCCCTATAACTCTCATAATTACACCAAAGTACCCTCAAGTTTGGAAAATTACATAATTTACCCCTATAGCCCTATAACTCTCATAATTACACCAAAGTACCCTCAGGTTTGGAAAATTACATACTTTACCCCCATAGCCCTATAACTCTCATAATTACACCAAAGTACCCTCAGGTTTGAAAAATTATATAATTTACCCCTATTGCCCTATAACTCTCATAATTACACCAAAGTACCCTCAGGTTTGGAAAATTACATAATTTACCCCTATAGCCCTATAACTCTCATAATTACACCAAAGTACCCTCAGGTTTTGGAAAATTACATAATTTACCCCTATAGCCCTATAACTCTCATAGTTACACCAAAGTACCCTCAGGTTTGGAAAATTACATAATTTACCCCTATAACCCCCTATTCGTTCTCTTGTCTGCAGTGGGTTGGCCGGGGTTGGGGTTCTCCCAACACTATATCTTCGGAGTGGCGACGGGCACCGGCCCCTGTCTAGGAGTTGATTCTTGTGACTCCTTTTGGCTCCCTCTTCGACGCCCTCCCAGAGCGGGTTTCTAGGGCGGCAGTTTTGGTGTCAGCACTGGCTTGCCATTGGTGGGATACTACTCATACCTTCCATTGGAGCTGGGGTGAGATGACGATGACACCCCTCGATCTTTTTGCTCTGACCGGGATTCCTTCGGGGGGGGTCCCCATTCAGATCGATGTCCCTTTGCGTCTGACGGCAGAGGGTATTGTTAGTGCGCTTGGATGGTTCCCGGAGCGACGGAGTTCCGGTGATACGATTCCTCGGGGTGTCTTGGTTACGCGGCTAGCCATAGAGAGAGCTCGGTTAGTTGCTTCAGGGGTTTCTATGACCCGTCAGGAGGCGCGCCAGTATGCCCGCGTCCTTCTTCTGTTGACACTCCATGATTTGTTCGAGGCACGTGGTGGGGACACGGCTCACCTTTGGTGGTTGCCCTATCTTCGGGACTTCAGCCTCATGTTTGACTATGACTGGGGAGGCTTCACTCTTGCAGTTCTCTATGATGCCATGGACCAGATCTCTCGCCATTTAGCCCTGAACCTCAAGGGCTTTTCTCTGCTGTGGGAGGTACATACTTTAGTCCTTTTGTCCTTGCTTCAGTTCTTTACATATTACCTGTTGATCATTGCTGATTTCTTTTATCTTTTCTTTTTAGAGCTGGTTTGTTGCTTATACCCGCCTGGGTCGTGCCCAGGTGGATCTCCTCGTTGAGAACGAGGACCAGTTTCTTTTTCTCCGCCGATTCATTGTGGGGAACTACCGGGCTCCCTATGTATACCGGACTCGAGAGACCGGAGCTGCTGCCGTTCACGACCTGTTGGAGGAGCAGGTAAATATTTTAGTTCTCTTGCTCTTTGATAGTTAGATAAAATATATAAATTATTGAGAATAAAAAACTTGTTTTCTTTTCAGGTTGAGTGGGCCCCTTGGGGTGATATGAGTCCCCATTATGGGTATGGCCGCGCCCTGACCGCCTCGAGGACTAGGCGGCTTATCCGGGATGAGTACGGCCTTCTCTTCTACTTGGGCGAGAGGGTCATTCGCCAGCACACGCCGTCCCAGTGGCCTCGTGTCCCATTATTCCCTCCTGTTCTGATGAGGCGGACGGGCGAGATCGATCCGGTGACGGTGCAGGCCTTGGTCGACGGACTCGGCTTTCAGACGTTCGTCGAGGAGGGAGACTACCCCGTTTTTGCTGCCCATTATCTGATGAGGGAGCTGAAGGGGACTCGGGGACGGGTCTTCTATGAGAGGTACCGGGCATTGGGAGGTGATCCCAACTACATACGGGGACAGACCTATTTAGCTAGGGCGGTTCCGGGTCACTTGCCACCTGTCCCCGATCAGAGGGACAACATTCCGGATTCTGAGGACGAGGATCTTGAGGGAGAGAGGGATGTTCCTGTTGCGGCCGAGGGCGGTGGTCAGCCAGAGGGTGAGGGAGGTGATGCGACAGCTGTTCCGGAGCCGTCACCTCAGGCGACACCTGTGAGGGAGCAGCGTGCTGAGGGTTTCGAGTTTCCCACCGGCCCTTCTGTGTCTCCGGGGGTTCTTTTTGCTGCTGCTGAGGCTGCTGAGGGGAGAGAGGGATTGTCTGAGAGGTCCTGGGAGCCTGCGGACCTTGGGGCAGACTATGAGCAGTTCGGGCGGACTCCTCCAGCTGCGGTGGCTACTCCTTCTAGTGGGGTACCTCCTTTGAGGGCGACGGCCATAATGGATCCTCCGGGGGTCCGTACCTACGCCATGTTGACTCCTCTTCCGGCGACTGTCATGGGTCCTTCTGCCCGATCTCCAGGTTTCGGGGGTTCTTCATCCCGGCCTCCCTTGTTCCCGATCCGCGAGGAGGGCGGGTCCACTTCTGCTGGTGTTTCGGCGGGGACGTCTATTCCGTGGGTAGATTTACCCCCACTCCCCAGGGACATCTCTTACGTTGGCGCTGGATTACGTCGATATCCCGTCCCAGAGTACCCCCTTCCTGAGGATACTTTTGACTATCTGGGTGGTCGCCCTGATGACGAGGTATTTTCTTCAACTTCTCTTGATACCTTTACATCCATATCTATCTATTTTGACTGTGCTGATTCTTTTATCTTATGTCTTTTTACAGCGGGTGAGTGTACGGGTGGCAGACCTACGGG
Source organism: Lonicera japonica (assembly GCA_021464415.1). NCBI lineage: Eukaryota > Viridiplantae > Streptophyta > Magnoliopsida > Dipsacales > Caprifoliaceae > Lonicera > Lonicera japonica. The sequence continues at coordinate 52,944 of JAKCWG010000733.1, read as the reverse complement.
CTTGGCACGCCCAGTACCTTTACAGCTGGAACCTGCTCCAGTACGTCGGTCGAGACCCTCCGGCCTACATGCGCGATTATCAGAGGGCTATCGACGTCTCCTTACGGCCAGACGACCCCCTGACCTCCTCTCATGTTCGGACGGATTCTCGGAGGAGCAGTAGTCGGACTTCCAGGCGTTCCCGATCGTCGGTGATCCGTCCTACGGCACCGGTCCAGTCTACGGGTCCTTCTCAGGCGGCAGTTCCTCCTATTCCTGGCATCCTAGTTGTTGATCTTACTCCTGAGGAGGGCTCGGGCGATAGTGGGAGCGTGTCAAAACGCGCCCGAGTAGATTAGTTTTTCCTTTCTGCATTTAGTGTTAGTTTTGGACAGATATGTATTTATTTTTAGACATGTTTAGACAGATATTTAAAAATTGTTCTTTTATAGGATTTATAAAATATCTTTATCTGTGTTTTGATTATACTTTTATTCTCTGTGTGTGAAAGATATATATATATAAGAGTCAGTGATTTAGAAGCCATACCTTGTAGTGTAGTGATATTTTTCCTGTAAAAAGAGCAAAGTGAGAACAAGAAAGCATCTAAAAGTGATTCTTTTGGCAATCATGACTGCTATGTGTAGAAAGAACAAAATTAGGGTGAACCCAAAGGAGTTTGTCGCGCGACAATCCCTCCTGGATATGGGTTTGTCGCGCGACAAACAGGTACAGGTCCCTCTTTTTTTGCTATAAATACACCCATCTTCCTTCCTTCATCCCCACACTTTCCAAAAATGTCTTCTTATCGCACAAAATCTGATTTTTCTTATGTCAATGCTAGAGATGCTTTGATATCTTCTGAAAATGGTCTGAACTTTGGTGCCTTCAGTCCTTTAGCGGGTTGGTGCCATCGCCCCGTCGATTTTTCCTTTCTGTTAGGTGCCTTGTATTTCTGGAGTCCTGCGGACCATCTCTTCCGTTTTGGACTAGATGAGCTCTGCCCGACCTATGAGGAGTTCTCCTGGCTGTTACGTTCTGACGTTCGTCTCCCGATGGCAGTTCCTATAGAAGAAATCGGTCCCCGTGACATGCTAATTGCTCTGTTAGCCATTCCCCCGGCGGCCTGTGATGGTTTCATTGCCGATGGTTTTCTTGACCTCCATAAAATGGTGAGGTTCTTTCATCGTTATGAAGATAGGGCCTCTTACGGCGTGGGGCGTACTGCAGCGGCCCTGATTTGCCTGGTTTCTGATATGCTGCTGGTGACGGGTTCTTCCCGTGTTGATCCGACTATCCTGAGTCTGATTTACCAGGCTAGAAATGGGGAGTCTATAGTGCCGATCATTCTTGCAGAGATCCTGAATGGTCTTGATGATGTTCAACGGGGGGCCTCGCCCTTTTTCCGGGGGAGTCCGCGTCTGCTATACATGTGGCTGCTAGAGCGCTTTCGATCGGTGGGTTTCAATGGAGCTCGGCTCGACAATCCGACTCATTTCTTCCATCGGCCTCTCTTTGGTGCTTTGACCATGTCTTCCTCTGATTGGACGGTATGGTTTTCGGAGAACTTTCGGGCTATCCGGTGGAACATTCCTTGGTGGAAGCTGAGGGCGATGGTACTTAGCACTGGGGGTCAGAACTACGTTCGGTTCCGCGGGCTCTGGTTCACTTCCTTTTATCTCCCTGGGCGTCTTTTTCGGCAGTTTAACATTCCTCAGGAGGTTCCCCTTGGTCTGAACAACTTCTCTTCTGAGTCTAAATTTGTGACCCCACATGTTTCTTTATCGGTAGAGAGGATGTGGCGTGCTCGACTGACTCGTCAGTTCAACTATGCCCGTTTTGGTATTACCCGGCCCCTCCGGGCTGATATCATTCGCTCTTGCTGGCAATCTCTGGAAGGAGAACTGATCTACGACCCCTTTCAAATGGAGTGGTTCCGGTTCATGGATACGGAAGCTACTGATGATAACATTGTCTTTGCATATCAGATCTTGGACGAAGCTCGGATCGACTTAGCTATTGAGGACCCAGTGTGGCCAATCCCTAGGGATTAGTTTCTTTCGTATTTGTTATGTCTCCTTTGTAACCTTCGATGTTCTGAACCATCTTTTAATAACATATGAGGGACCGCTTGCGGGAAATAAATTTATTTACAAAGTTTAAACCGGGCCTGAAGTCACTTCTCAGGTTGCCTACGTTCCCCTTTTTGATTTTTACAAAGACCAAAAAGTTTTGAGTTGGGGCTCAGGTTTACGTAGTTCTTATTACATGCCACACCTATTGATAATACTTCTTCAGTCGATCCATGTTGACTGGTGAATGTAGTAACTGCCCATCCAAATCAGCGAGTATAGCGGCACCTCCTGTATCGATTTCTTTGACGATGTATGGCCTTGTCCACTTCTGCCCGAACTTACCCCTCGGATCTCTGGCCGGTTCTCGAATTTCTTTCAATACAATATCGTTCTTGTTGATACCCCGAGTCCTCACTTTCTGGTTAAATGCTCGAGCGATTCTCTTCTGATACCCCTGATGGTGGTATGCGGCTTTCAATCTTTTTTCATCTAGTAGGGCTAGCTCGTTATAACGTGCCTGGACCCATTCCAGTTCATTGACTTGATTTTCTAGTATTACCTTGAGGGAGGGGACTTCTAATTCAACAGGGAGGACTGCTTCCATCCCGTATGTAAGAGAGAACGGGGTTGCCCCTGTGGAGACCCTCTCGGTGGTGCGATATCCCCACAATGCATAAGGTAACTTCTCTGGCCAGTCTCGACAGGTGTCGGTCATTTTGCTTAGGATATTCTTCAGATTTTTGTTGGCGGCTTCAACTGCCCCATTGGTTTGTGGCCTGTATGGCGAAGACCTGTGTCTGGTAATACCCTATTCTTCCATGATGGTATTAGCTTCTCCTTCGAAGTGGGTGCCGTTATCTGAGATGATCTCGTGTGGGACCCCATATCGGCAAACAATATTCCTTTTGATGAATCGGGCAACTTTCCTGGCATCCAGGGTCTGGTAAGACTCGGCTTCCACCCATTTGGTGAAGTAGTCGATGGCTACTAGTATGAATTCATGGCCGTTGCTGACTTTGGGCGAGATTTTCCCTATGACGTCGATTCCCCAAGTTGCGAAAGGCCAGGGAGCAGTCATGTTGTACAACTCTTTTGGAGGAAGCTTCTGGGATTTAGCATAGATTTGGCATTTGTGACAACGGCGTACATGGTCAGCACAGTCGGTTTGTAGGGTAGACCAGAAATACCCTTGCCTGATGATCTTGCGGGCAAGTTTATGTCCGCTCATATGAGGTTCGCAATCGCCCCCATGTATCTGATCCATTACTGTGACTGATTCTTCTTCGGTGAGGCATTGAAGATGAGTTCCGTCGTAGTTTCTTTTATACAATCTTCCGGCACAAAGTATGAACCTGATGTTAATCTTCTGAGCGTGACCCGTGTTTTCTTGTCTATTTTCTCAGGATACTGATGGTTCTTCAGCAGGTTCCAGATATCGTAAAACCAAGTGGTTGGATCCCCTTTCCCTTCATTCTCTATTACCAAGGCCGTGCAGTGTGCTGGTTCTGACTTCTTTTGTACCGTAAGGGTTATTTTTTCCATCCCCTCCGGGATATCGATCATAGATGCCAGGGTTGCCAGTGCGTCGGCAAAACTGTTCTGAGACCTAGGGAGATAGTAAAACTCCACACGCTCGAACTTTCCTGCGACATCCTCTAGTCGGGCGAGGTAAGGGACTAATTTCTCATCTCTGATCTTCCATTCCTTCAGAACGTGGTGGACCACTAGTGCTGAATCTCCGTATACCTGTATTCTCTTTATACCCTTTTGAAGAGCGATCTCTAACCCGAGTATGCATGCTTCGTATTCGGCCATGTTGTTGGTGCAGAAAAAATCCAGACGATATGATACCGGAGAGTGAGTTTGGTCCGGAGAAACTAACAGGATACATATCCCGTTTCCGTTTCGATTGGAGGCCCCGTCAAAGTACAACTTCCAGTCTTCATCGATCTCGATGTTCATGATGGTTTCGTCCGGGAACTCGGCTTCTTCTAGCATGTCTCCTAATATCGGATTGTGGGCCAGGTAATCAGCTATGATCTTGCCTTTCACTGCCTTTTGGGTCATGTAGGTGATGTCGAATTCGGAGAGTAGAAACAACCATTTTGCCATTCGGTTCGAGAGAGCCGGTTTCTCGAAGAGGTATTTCAACGGATCGATCCGTGATGCCAGGATGACTGGGAAAACTAGCATATAGTGCCGTAGTTTTTGTGTTACCCAGACGAGAGCGGTACACGATTTCTCCAATGGTGTGTAGTTTATCTCAAACGGGGACAGCTTCTTGCTGAGGAAATAGATGGCCTGCTCTTTCCGGGTATCAGTCAGGTGCTGGGCTAGCATTGCTCCTGCGGCTGAATCAGTGACGGTTAGGTATAAAATTAAAGGTAGTTCGGTTTGTGGTGGGACTAATACTGGGGGGTTGGAGAGATATTCTTTGATCCTATCAAAAACTTCCTGGCACTGATCGTTCCACTCTCCCGGTGAAGATTTCCTCAGGAGTTTGAAGATGGGTTCGCAAGTCTGAGTGAGCTGAGAGATGAACCTACTGATGTACTGCAGATTACCCAAAAATCCCCGGACTTCTTTCTCAGTACGAGGTTTAGGCATTTCTTGGATAGCTTGAACCTTGGCGGGGTCTACCTCGATCCCTTTCTTACTGACAACATAACCTAGGAGTTTTCCTTTGGTCATCCCGAACACACATTTCTGCGGATTGAGTCTCATCTGATACTGGCGGAGCCGGTCGAAGAAAGTTCGCAGGGCTGGTATGTGGCCTTCCCTCTCCTTTGATTTGATTATCATGTCGTCTACATACACCTCTACTTCTTTGTGGATCATGTCGTGGAAAATAGCGGTGGCTGCTCTCTAATAGGTTGCCCCGGCGTTCTTCAGCCCAAATGGCATAACTGTGTAGCAGTATGTTCCCCATGGTGTGATGAAAGCCGTTTTTTCCTGGTGATCCGGGTGCATTTTAATCTGGTTATACCCGGCAAAACCATCCACAAATGACTTTAGGGCATGGTTGGCAGTGTTATCTATTATCAAATCGATGTTGGGCAATGGGAAATCGTCCTTCGGACAAGCTTTGTTAAGATCCCGGTAATCCACACACATGCGGACCTTCCCATTTGCCTTTGGAACGGGCACAATGTTGGCTAACCATGAAGGGTAATCGATCACCCGTAAAAACCCTACACTCAGTTGTTTCATCACCTCTTCTTTCACTTTTAAGGACCATTCTGGCGTAAGTTTTCTTAACTTTTGCTTGACAGGTCTGAACTCCGGCTTGGTATGTATCTCGTGCATGACTATCTGACTGTTTAATCCTGGCATATCCGCATAAGACCAGGCGAAGACATCCACGTACTCTTTCAGAATTTGTGTGAATTCCTCTTTTTCTGTTTCACTCAGACTTGTCCCAATGCGGACCTCCTTTCTTTCCTTTTCTGTTCCGAGGTTAATTTCGAGAGTGTCTCCTTCCTCACTCTGTATACGTTGTTCCTCCCGTTCCGGGTGTTCGTTCAGTCTTTCTAACTCCTTATAAGCTATTACAGAATTACAAATAACAGGATAACGCAACACAGAGTTTTCTTCATTGATAATAGTGTTTACAGGTACAATTTTAAAGAGTAAATCTAGGAGTGGCTCTTTCCTAGCCTTACTTTCACTCTCACCTCTCACCCTTACAATTTCACTCTTTTCCCTTTCCCTTTGGTAGTCTGGATCAGCGTAAATCAGGTGTACGGGGTCATCCCTCGGCTCGTCATCCCCTAGAACCATGATGTCGAAAAGATCTCCGATCATTTCTTCCTCCTTGTCTGTCTTGTCTTCATTTCCTTCTTTCAACCCGATCGTTAATTTGGTGGAGAAACTGTGTTCAATGTTTTCTTTGACATATAGGTCCTCTTCATAGAAGATTTCCCATCCCAGCAGGTTCTCTCCGTCGCTGTTTCTCCAAGGTTCCTGAAAACCGCAAAAGGGGAAGTCCTCTCCTTTTTTGACAAAAAACCCGTTCAAAGAGCTGAAACTTGGATACTGATGCCCTCGGCCCCTTTTTTGCTGATCGTCTTCTTCAGTGTGTTGGTACCCCAAACCTTCCCTTTCGTACCTCGTTACCGGTTCCAAGGCTTGAAGTAGTCCTGATTGTCCCATTCCTAGGCCGGCTCCAGGTAAGTATTTCATCATTCTTAGCATATTTGTAATCTTGGTGCTGAGACCGGGGTTATTGTCTGGGGGAAGATATTCGATTATCTGAGTGCTGAGAGTTTGTACTTGAGGCTCATAAGAAAAGCCTCCTAACTGTATGCTCTGGCTCCCGATTCCCAAAACAGGTAACTCCACATCTGCCAAGGTCCTTTCAGGATCTCCTTGGATGGTAATTATGTTCCCTTCAAACGGTATCTTGATCTTTTGGTGCAAGGAGGAGGGGAGTGCTCCTATGTCGTGTAGCCACGCTCTTCCCAGCAGGAGGTTGAAACTGGAGGGAATGTCTATGATTTGGAAATCGGCCGGAAAAATTCCGGGACCGACCCTGAGATCTAGCTTTAGAGAACCCAGAACGGCCCTTCTGGTATTGTCGTAGGCCCTGACAGTCACGGCGGATGGAGAAAGTTCTGAATCCAAGATACCCAGGCATCTAGCGGTCTTCAAGGGGCAGACGTTTATGGTTGACCCGTTGTCGATAAGGACTTGTGGCAAAATCTTTCCTCGGGTTCGGACGGTGATATGGAGAGCCAGGCTGTGTTTCCTCCCCAATGGAGACAGATCCTCATCTGAAAATGACAGACTTTTTTGGACTGTAAGTGACCCGATCATGTTTGGCAGTTGTTCGGGTGTGGAGTCCGGTGATATCACGGCTTCGTCCAGAAGTTTGATGAAAGCGGTCCTGTGGGGTTTGGAGGCAACCAAGACGCCCCAAATGGTGATGTGTGCCTGGGTCTTCTTCAACTGCTCAAGCACTCTATCTTCTCCTATTTCCTTAGGTGGCAGTGTTTTCTCAGCATCCGGTGGTGGTTGGTATACCCTTCCTGAACGGGTGATTTGTTGGATCCAAAGGGATGCCGGGTTTGATTCCTCTGAAGTTTCTGACGATTCTGGCTCTGTCGACCAACTGAAAGTCCCGGGGGAGGTTTCTGTCATACAGATTGTCTCCCTGGGGGGGTTTTGGGATTTCCATGATTGTTTCTTCTTATTCTGGGTCCATCCTATCTCAGATTTTTCGGGATTGGTTTTGATTGTGAGTGGTTGTGAGATCCCCTGATTTGTTTTTCCTAAACCCTGCCCGGGTAGGAAGTTCATTTTGGCCATTCATTGGTCGATTATTGGATTGAGGCCTGGGGTAACTTGAGCCTTTGCTGGCAGTACAATGGGTGCCTTGTAGGTTGGGTCATCTCGAATGAGCCCCACGGGATCGAAGCCTTCTTCATCAGTGGTCAAGGCATTAATCCCTGCAGGTGGAGCATGGTTAGGAAGTGGATTGTTAGTAACATTGGGCCCGCCGGGTGCAGGGATGGTTCCGGCTTCAATGAGGTCTTGAATACGATAACGTAGGGCCAAACAACGTTCCGTGTCGTGTCCTGCAGCTTGATGATACGCACAATTCTCATTCATTCTCCAGGTATTTGGAATAGGGTTTGGTGGGGGGCGCGGGTTGAGTGGAGTGATTAGTCCGGCCTTTTGGAGTAGCTCCAGACTTTTTACCAGTGTAGTGGGGAGGGTGCAGAAGTTTCTCCTTTTCTTGTCCTCGGTGTTCGAAGGGCCTCCTTGTGCGGGCCAACTCATCGGAGGTGGCTGTTGTGGTTGTTGAAAGGGGTTCTGTTGATAGGGGTATGAGCTTATTTGATTCACGGCTGTAGTGGCTGTCTTTCTCCCGGTGTATGCGGCTTTCTTGGTATTGGTTTCAACTTTCTTGGCCAATTCTTCCTCTACTTGTGACCCCATACTCAACAGGGCCCTGAAGTGTGGGAATACATGCTTTCCCATGCAACTCAGTACGGCTGGAGTGAAATTCTTCTGAATGATTTCCAGCTGTTCTTCTTCATCGGGTCGTTTGGACATTTGGGAGGCCATCTCCCTCCAGCGGGTGACAAAGTCGCTGAAGCTTTCTTTCTCGCCCTGTTTGGCCATTTCCAGGTGTTTATGGGTAATTTCCAAATTCTCGTTGGACCCGTATTTGGTCATAAATTCTTTGACGATATCTCCCCAAGTCTGCGTGTGATGCCTTTCTAAACCAAAGAACCATCTCAGGGCGGCTCCCGTGAGAGTCATGTGAAAGGCTTGTGCTAATTCCGGCTCTCCACAACCGGACACTTGCATGGATCTGATGTAGGACTGTAGGTGAGTTTTAGGGGGCGTGGTTCCAGTGAACTTGGTGATGGAAGGGAGTTTGAATCCCTGGGGTAATCTCGCTTCTGGGTAGAGGGAGAAGGCATTCATATCCGTGATCTCGTCTGCACCTTTTATTAGGGACACCCCCTTCTGTAGGACCCTCATCTTCTCTTTCAGCTTCTTCATTTCCTCACTCTCTCTTGACACCTCGTCGGGCTGTTCCCGTGCTATTACCGATTCTGCATATACTGCCCGAAGTCGGTTGATATCTGGGTACTCATTAGGGAGGGCTGCTGGGGCCAGTGGTGGAATGGGTTTTGCGGGAACTTGTGGCCATGGTTGGTATTGGGGGTCAAAACCGGGTTGTACTTGGGGTTGCGGCCAGACTATGGGTGGCTCCTGCTGTTGGTAGGTGGGGCCTGAATCCGGGGCCCATTGGTTCTGATTGTTGGGGTCGGTTTGAACGGGACCAACTATGATAGGGCCCGTTTGGGGTGGATTGGCTCCTTGAACTGGGGGGAGCACTTGTGAAGACTGTCCTTGGTTTGGATCTCGATTCGGTGGTAGTCGATCAAACCCCGGTGGTGCAGTTCGTTCGGCTGATAATTCTTCTATTCGGATCCGGGTACCCTGTTGCTCATTCGTGAGGTTTGCCAGATCCCTGCTGACGGTCATGAGTAAACGGTGCATTTCGGCTAGGGTTGGCTGAGCTGATGATGCCTCGGCTAGGCTCTGATCTGTCTCTCGATTCTCACGTTCATCGGCCATTTCAGGTGTGCTTGGTCTTACTAGTCTTCCGGTGTGATCACGGCCGGCCCAACCTTCCAGTCTGTTTGTTGCTTCACGACTGTAGACGAAACCACGTGGCGAAGATGAAGGAAGACTGTGATGCGACTCGATTTTTGCCAAAAGAACCACTAAAAATGTGCCGAGAAGAGCCTCGGATTTTAAAAAGGCGTCCAAAAGTAAGCCGTAAGGTGGTACATCCCCTACGGCTGTTTGACAAGTGTTTTATCTTGACTCGATCTTATATGCAGCGCAGGTGTACGAACGGTTAAGGCTTCAGGCTCCCTCCTTTTAGGCAAGACCTTGCGATATACCCCAGGGGCGGGTACGTGCAAGAGCCTATTGATATACTTCCCGGGTACGTGAGTGTTCTCGTCACTCGATATACCTCGGGGGCGTACTTGGCCAAGGAGAGTGGAAGTAAATGCTTTCGGTTTATGTTGGCCCAAGCAAGCCAACTCCCTACTCACTTATAATACTTCCGAGGGTTTGGGGTAAATTCACACTCGTAGAACCAATGCATGATTTGTGATAGTGCGTGTGAAAAAGGTTGGGTTTACAAATATCATTATCTTGATTACGTATTTTTGAAAAATTCCCTTTTTCTGAAAAAAAAGTTTATTCTCAATCAATTAACATAAGTAGGGAAAGCAGAAAAAAGCAAGTATTCAAATAAACAAAAGTCCACATACAAGAGTCTAGTTCTCTAGTGTCCCCAGCAGAGTCGCCACTGTGAGAATCCGCAAATGCGACCCCCCGGGTCTCGTCCCCGTTCGTGGAGGTCTGAAGCGTCGGAAGGGATTCCGTCGCTCCATTTGCTTGGAGTTTGGTTGATGATTCATATCGGGTGTCCCTACGTCTATTCTAGATGCAAAGGGGTTTGTTCAGAGTCGCCATTTCGTTTTACGAGAAAACGGACAAAAAAAGGGGGTGTGTAAGGGGAAAGGCTACAGATAAGCCTTTCTTTACACGTTTGTCTGCGAAACCAGGATTCTATAAGGTTCGGGAACTATATTACGGTTTGGGAAGGTGTTAAGCACCCATTCCGCCCTTTCGGTCTCTAGTGGACTTATATGTTTATTTTATGTTGAAAAACTTGGACGCTTTTACTGATAGTCTACTACTTTTCCAATGAAAACCCTAATTTCTGGGGGAAGACGGGAAAGGGATGAAAACCTTTGTGTTTCGAGATCCGATGTTTTATTTATTTGAAAAGATGTAAATACACATGACAAAACCTTTTATTTTGAAAGAGTGTCCCTTATTATTTCCTCAGATAATGACGGTTTTCTCGTGTTGTGTTTACTTTTGTGAAAGTTCGGATCTAATATCGGGACTAATTTAATATGGAATCACGACTCTTGAGAGGAGAATTATCAGACACATCGCAGTCTATAGAGAAGACAGGATATGTTGATTCTTAATTCTTAAATAAGTCTTATCAGTCCGGTTTTTGAAAACAGAATTTTATCCGGACGATAACGTACTTATTCTTCTGGTTTTGAAAGTGGTTTTATCAGGGTCTTTTGTGTCGAAAACGATAGACTATTTGTAACTTGACAATAAGTTTATTCAAATAAAACGTGGACAGAATAACAGAAGTAAAACAAGTACACATATATCTAATTTTAATTACTAGAAGGGACTTTATTTACCTTCCCGACGAGAATAATAATAAGAAAGAAAATATAATACGGCAGAGGGATCTCTGGCGATAATAATCTTCTCTTTCTTCAGATATTTCCGAGAAATCGATTCCGGAGACGGGACACGTCGAGTGTCGAGGATAGATTCGATAATTCTTCAGAAATAAGATAATAGTAGAAAAATGCTTGATAAAAATCAAATCTAAAGCTCCAAATTCTCAGATTCCAATTGCTGCCTTTGAACCCTTGGGGGTGTTGGCCTATTTATACTGCTCGGGGAAGATTGTCGCGCAACATTTCCCCAAAAAAGGCAAGTGTCGCGCGACATTCCTGTTTGTCGCGCGACATTCCTGTATGTCGTGCGACAAACGGCTGAAGTGATGGGTCCTGACACTGTGATGTGTCAGAAAGTGGTTGGTTGGGTGCAGAGAGGGATTGTCGCGCGACATAGTGGGATTGTCGCGCGACATTCCAATGATTGTCGCGCGACAATGTGATATGTCGTGCGACAATCCTTCATAAAAATAGGTTTGTCGCGCAACAAACCCCCCCGGAGTAGTTTCGGGTGCTCGGGTGTGTCCTAGACTCCAAAAAATAGTAGTCTCGTAGGTCGTTAGGGTTCTTGCGGGGGTCACGGATCGGGGTGTCTACACATTGCCATTCGCTTGACATTGAACATCTCATACTTGAATAATAATTAAGGCTACTGCCTATTTTTTTAGATATACTCATCCAATTTATGGTGAGGGCATGTGGTAGTACTCGTAAAGTTTTTTTCGTCGAAAAATATACTCATCCAATTGATCGTGACGCAAACAGGATCTTTCTTCATATTGCGTGTTTTTTCGTCGGAATGGATAACGACTTGTTATATTGGATGATTGTGGTTTCTTCTCGGAAAATGGAATTATTATGTTAAAAGAGAGGTGTTTACTAAAAGTCAAGGGTAAGAATAATGAGCTGATTATGCACAATTTGGTTCAGGATATAGGGAAGGCAATTGTTCTTGAAGAATCTCCTCAAAAACCTGGAATGCGCAGTCGATTATGGTTTCATGAGGACGTAGATTACGTCCTACAAAATGATAAGGTTAAAGGTAAATTACTAATTCTTTTTCCACTTATTCATAAAGTTTAAGACTCCCTCCCCCTCTCTCTCTCTCACTCTCACACACACACACATGCTTCATGTATATGTTGAAACTACTTAATATAAAGGGTTTTCCTGTTTTTATTAGGGAACGGAAGCAATTGAAGGTATCAGCCTAGTACTTTCGTCGCCAAAGGAAACAAAAATTAGCTCCACATCATTTGCAAGGATTAATAATTTACGATTGCTTAAAATGAACAATGTACATGTCACTGGAAGCCTTGAACATTTGTCGAATCAATTAAGGTGGCTCTGCTGGCAACCCTACCCTTTGAAATGTTTACAATCTATTTTTCATATGGAAAAGCTCGTTGTGCTAGATATGCAGTACAACAAAATCGATACAATATGGGAAGGTTGCAAGGTGCGGTAGTCCGTAATCTTTTCTCTTTTCCTCGTACATTAGGTGGCCTTGCAAAATGAAGACACACGCATGAGACCCTAATTTTATTAATAATATTTTTTCTTGATGGAACAATTTCTTAAAAGCTTGAAGATATTAAACCTCAGTCATTCAAACTTCCTTAAGGGTACCATGGACTTCAACGGAGTACCAATGTTGGAGACATTATTGCTTGAAGGATGTACAAGTTTACTCGAGGTTCATTCATCAATTAGAGTCTTGGATAGGCTAGCTCACTTGAATCTAAAAGGTTGCGAGGAGCTCAAAAATCTTTCAGATAGCATTTGTATGCTAAGTTCATTAGGATACCTAAATCTTATAGGTTGCTCCAATCTAGGAAGGTTACTTGAAAGTATTGGACATCTCAAGAACCTTACAAGTTTACACATTGATGGGTGCAATCGAAGTGAGCTGGTAAACTACTCGAGCTTTTCATCCGTTCCTTCTAGCTTTTCACTAGGAAGAAGTTCCGATTCTACAAGATTTCTACCAAATTCTATTTCTTTGTTGTAGTCATTAACAGTGTTGTGTGAAAGAGACTGTAATCTATCAGATGGAGATATTCCAATGGAAATTGGCAGTTTGTCCTAATTGAAAACATTGGATTTTGGTCAAATTTTTTTTTTCCTACCAGACAGCCTTAATCTACTATCCAAGCTTGATCAGCTTGCTGTAGATGTCTGTCGGAATCTTAAATCACTCCCAGAGCTGCCTCCAAATATTAGGGTTGTCAGTATGGATGGTTGTGAGTCAATCGAAAGACTACTTAATTTATCAAGTAATAAAAAATCCATATTCTTTAATCTTGGTACTTGTAGATTTGTTGCAAGTAACAACATGCTAAAGTCTAATTCTGTGAGGAGACTTAGAATTGATCCTCGAAGTAATCTGGTTAGGAATTTCATAGAGAATCTATCTCAGGTTGGTCTCTCTCTCCCCCTCTCTTACTTATGCGAGCATATATGCACTAACATGTGATGATGTTTATGAACAGGTGCACACTGCTCATGTTGGTTTTCCATATCGATTCATAAAGAAATATGTTATTCCAAATGTTCTATCAAATGGGAAAGATTATTACGAGTTAAAGTTTCTTGCTGTTTATAAGGCCAAGAAAGATGGGCAAGTGGAAATTAGTATTTGTGGATGATTATTTGCCTTCTTTTTCTTGTTTTGAATCACAAAATTGTGGAAACTACTCTATTGCGAGCCGAATACCACTCGGTACAACACCACTCAGTGATAGGAGGAGTAAAATTTATAGTGGAGAATATATACGTGTAGTCTTTGAAATAGCACCATCTGCATGTATTGTGGTCAAGATGTGCCCAACTTCAACTCTTCCGCAGAACACGTTATGCGAGAGGTTTTTCGGTTGAGAAAATACCTGAGCGTAAAGAGGTAACAACTATTCCGGAGAACGTGCCCTCAAGTAGGCTGATTATGGAGGATGAAGACCAGATGATCAACAACACAAGGGACACCAAGTATATACATTTGGTCGGCTAACAACTTTCTTATCAAAATAGTTGACACTGCACAAGTATTGAAAGATGTACTTTGACCTTATCAATGATAGGGTCGACGCTGAGATTTTGGGGGGCTTGAGCAAATTTCTAGTTGTGCGCCCTTAAATATTTGTATATATATAAACACACGTGTATGCATGTGAATAAAAGCAGTACGAGAACTCATGTGTGGACTAATTTTTTAACACAAATTTCTGTGGGATCATTACCATCCATATTTTTACACGAAATTGACCCGAATAAGAGGTATATTAATATGCTGCATTAATATGAGAAATAAAATACTTGACACCCTTGTAAATCAACTTGGTAAGACGCAATGTGGCGAAAGAGTTTCTTTTAAGTATTAAAATATTTGGTACAAATTATGAAAAAATACATACTTTCACCATCAAAAGTGAGTTGGCAAATGACAAATCCTAGAATTGTGGTGGGATGTTGTAAGTGCCTTTTCTGTAGATAAATCATATATGAGGACAAGTTTTATAGAGAGTTTCATATGTTCCAAGAAAAAAAGTAAATAAATAATAGGCCGTCCCGACCCAAGATAGATATAAAATTCTAATTAATTTTTTTTGTTCTATTTGAAAAGACAAATAAAAAAAATAGAAGACCTTATTGTCTTTAATAGCTATAAATTGAGTATCAATCAAATTGCTTATAGGAACTTCATGCGAAAAAAATATTTAATAGCAAGAGATTGATTTTTATCCTAATATAATATTGTCGTTATTAGTCTAGACTATTTATTAAAGAATTTGGTTCACCTTATTATTTGTGTCTTAATATATCACTGGTGGATGTATAGCTTTATTTTAATGAACAAGGAATTTTTTTTTTATAAATAATAGTTCAAGCCCACTTTCAGCCCACTTAACCAGGAGTCTGTTCAATTAAATAGTCAGCCCATTGCATATTTAGCCTAGCCCCAGCCCATTAGATAGAGCTCCAATTGCAAGTATAAGAAGAGGATACAGCAGCAGCCGTGAAAAAAATTGGGGGAGAGAGCAACCGTTTTATTTTCTTTGGATCAATTAATTATAAAGTATTAATTTAATGAACGTTGGAGTGGATTTCTTGAAGCACTAAAATTCACTATTAATTCGCGCGTAATCAAGTAAATACTTAATTTATTTGTTTATGTATTTTTTAATTATTTATTGTGTTTTAATTACAAATATGCTAGGTTTTTATTTAGAATTGAGGATGAGTTTATTTAATTGATTCCCTTACATGTATTCATGCCAATTGACTCTAACAAATTAATACTTTAATATTAAAAATAATTCTTCCTATTGGTACCTATTTTAACTGAAAAAATAAATAAATTGGATTCTCATTATTTATTTTTTTGGATTCACCTTATGATTTGTTAAGGGTGGATATAGGGTGTGTTTTGACGGATATGGTGAGTGTTTTGATCTTATACATACATTTCACTGTGAAAGAATTAATAATTGGATTTCAAAAATTAATTGAGCTTAATTGAATTTATTTTTCTCATCTAATAGAGTTGAAAGACCAAATTAGTGCGAGACAAAAAGTAGAATTTATTGGGAATGAATATTAGGAATATGATATTAAGTATATAACTCCGCCATCATAGTATTTTATTAATTGATTATTTCATTAGTATTTTTATTAATTTATTATTTTATTCGTATTTTTAGTTGATAAATCATCTCACTTAATTTTTAAGTTAGATTAGGAATTAATTAGAATTAGAAAGTGAAATACATACATTCCATCTGTTAAGTCCCTAAAGTTCGACCTCACTCTTGCCTAAGCGATACTATATACCGATTCATGCACTTGCGAGTATTTAAAACATGCAAAACAATTTTTTTGCAAAAAATTAAATTAATTGGAGATTTATAAGTCCTTCGTCATATAACTATTAGTAATGATATGGTTACAAATATTTGATTGATTTGAAACCTCTCACGCTTGATAAACATAATAAAAATAACTTATTTAACAGTGGAATTAATTAGTTATGAATTTGAAAAAAAGTTATGAATATGTGTAAACCTTTTAAATCTTGCACCGATGTAACTTGAACCTTCCTAATTTTTTAGAAAAATTCACATTGAGTAACGTTATAATAATGATTGGATATATGATAATCATGCTATCTAACAATAATGTAATGTAAATATAAGACTAATTGTTGTCTATGTAACAAGAATACCTGTATCTATTGTAGAACATGCTTTTAATTTATAATCTCGCATGATTTAAGAATCTTATCATTTTGAAAAAAAAAAAATTTACATATTAGATTCATAAATCGCGAGATTCTTTAAATCCTATATTTAAAATATTGAACCAAAAACACCCATTTCTAAAATTTGCTTATGCCATAGGGAAAGTTTTAATGCGTGCTCTTGCTATTTGGAAAATGATAAAAACCTTGAATCAATGTAAATAGTAAATCTATTCAATAAGCCCCTTTATGGATGTAGAGAATATGTAATCTCATTGATACAAAAAAGATCATTCAAAAAGAGGCAAGTCCCTTGATGTATACTTAGTGCTTCATTTAAAAAATCAAATAAAAGATTTATTTGGGTGAGCCAAGTTGGCTAACATGCCTCTCAATTAGCTAGTGAGAAGTCAAACATTCTAATTCTACATAGGCATGTTTGGAATGATTTGATTGTTGAAGTTTGTAAAAATGATTATGTTGTGATGTAACCCTACTTAGCCGATTAGCGGCTCTTCCCCTGCCACCACAAAACTAGATTAAGAATATTGCTTGTACTTAGGAAAAAAAAAAGTCCATTAGCGAGACTAATAGAGAGACTAATAGAGGTACAAACATTTTCAGCAATAAGCCCCCTAATTAGTATTCAATTAAAAAATTATTTGTTAAAACAAAAATTCTAGTTTAAAAGTTATGGTGCAAAAGTTACTAGTAAAATTCTAAACTCAATAATTACCACTCGTCTAAAAGTGCACATTTTGCAAAAGAAATAAAAAAATAAATTAGAATCATTATTTAAGTGATTTTTATTCGGGCTTAAGTTTTAGTGATTAAAAGTATGAATATTGACACAGTGCATGTATGTTCGAATCCCGTCACCATCCCTTCCCACAAATAGTAAATTACTTATTTGGCCTTTTTTTTTTTTTACCATATTTCAATTTACCCCTTTATTCTTTTGTTTTTTTCTAAATTACCCTTAAATTATTTAATTTTTTTAAATCATTATTTAAGGCTCCATTGATAACAAGATGGAAAATATTTGAAAAACAATTGATTTTTGTATGAGAAGTTGGAAAATAAGTTGAGGAACGTAAATAAATATTCTCTTATTTTTAGCATTTTTCATGGGAAAAAAAATTTGTGTGGTGGAAAAGAAATAAATTCATAATTACGAATGATAGAGCACATTTACTAGTAAAAATATAGTCAAATTCCATTCGAGAAAATTAACATAATCCCAACCGCAAGTTCCACCCGAGAAAAATAGCATAATCCTGATGGCACATCTTGATCAATGATTAAAAAACATATGAAAGAAAACCTCTAAACACATTTGTAGTTTCCCTAAATATATCATTGCTATGATCAGATCTTTCTTCCAAACTTATCATTCACAATTTTCATATTATTATACATAACAAAAATGAGAACTCATGTTCTTGTGTAAGATTTCTAACACGAATTTGTGTCAAATTATATTAATCTAAACTTGGGCCTTAGCCCAAAGCCCGTATCTAAAATTTACCTCCCACATATATCTTAAAATATATAATTTTTAATCCACTCTCTTGCTTTTTTCCAAAGAGTTGAAAAAAATCTAAAAATTTGAAATTAAAATGTCAAACTTTTCAGAACTACTTTCTCTACGCTCTCTATTCTCAAAATCGTACACTCTAATTTACCCAAATCTTTTTGCACATATTTTAACATTCTCTCTTAACCCCTTTGAAAAAGTCTCTTTTCTTTCCACCAAACAGCTCCATGGTTACATTTCTTTCTTTTGTTGTAAACATTCTCTATCATTCATTTTGTTAAAACCAAGTGTAATGTTTGGGTTTTAAAAGTTCATGCGACAGATGAGAGAAAAGAGGGAATTTTGATACTTCCTATCTCTAGAATTTGTTTTTCCTTCTCTCTCAAGTATAAACTTAAATTTTTATATATTAATTTATTTTTACAATTAAATATTTAAATCAAATAATTTATAAATTAAATAATTTTAAATTATTTATCTTATATCAAAGGAGTTCAAATAGATTGAATTTGTTTTTTTAACCCAAATAACACGTTAATTCGCGCACCCAAACAACACGTCTATTTGCGTTTTAGCGGGATCCACGTACTAAAGTTGTATAACTTTTTTTTTTTTGGTTTACAAGCTAAAGTCTTACATCTAAAGCCTCAAAGTCAAAAGTGTGTATTGTAAAGTGAGGAGGAGTATTGGGCCCCGTTATTTATCTTGGTTCATTGGCTTCACCCTCGGCTTGGGTGGGTGAAATTAAATACGGAATGCACAGCTCAGGGCGCTCCAGATAGAGCTGCATCAGGAGGAGTTTTTAGAGACCACATGGGGGTTGTTATTGGTGCACATTGTTTTTCTATTGGTGTATGGCCTTTCTTGCAAAAATCTCGGCTCTTATTCAGGGTATTGAGTTTGCCTATTAACGTGGTTGGCAAAGGCTCTGGATTGAGCTCGATTCACTAGTGGCTCTTTAATGCTTAAAGTCTTCTTCTTATCGCTCACCTTGGCGTGTTGCCATGCCATGGGATAGCTGCAAACAACTTCTTTTGGACATGCAATATTTTTGATCTCATAGTTATAGAGAGGGTAAGACTGTAGCAGATTCAATCGCTTCTATAGGGTTGGATCAACCGACTCCTTTGTGGTGGGATTCGGCTCTCCCACAAACGATTACTTTAGTGGAGAGAGATATGTCCATTCTTCCTAATTATAGATTTCGTTTCCACTAGCTATCATCTCTATGTATTTTATTTTCTTTTTGCTAAGTGGTCTCTTTTTGGTTTACTTAGTTTTGTCGATTTGAATTTTCACTTCGTTGTGTGCCCCTGAATCTGGACTTTTCAGACTTTCTTTTTCTTTTAATAATATATCGCTTTAGTGCCTGGATTTTTCGGGGACTTGAGCTTTTATAAAAAAAAAGTGAGGAGTGATCTCGTGACATTTTCTAGCTAGCGACTTTAGACTAAAAGCATATTCTATGGACTACGGAGATGCTAACTTTTTTTACTTGTTAAGGATTTTTATTTATTTATTTATTAGGTCAGTATCGGTTTCGGCGATACGGACCGATTTATTATTTAAAAGACCCAAAAAATCACTAAAAAAATATGAAATTTTTTTAAAGTATGAGATTAATAAGATGGATCAATTAGATAAACATAATAACATTATCTAGTACAAATTACATAGTTTACATGGAAATATCATCATTTGTCGCACTTGATAATATAATATTATGATATATTATATCATAATTCAATAAATATATAACAATTCAATCTTATAAAGCACAAACATCTTAAATATAAGTTCAATTAGGCCTAGAATAATGATATGGATTATAATTATCATTATTATTCAAGAACTCCAACGATGAGGAATAAGGACACTGGCGGAGTCAGGATTTCAACTCAGCGGGGGCTTGATTAACACTAAACAATTTTTTTTTTAATTACAAAGAGTAATAACACCAAAAAAATATTGTATATTAAACATCTATTACATAAAGGCATGAACATAAAAAAAACACTAGTTGCAAAAATTATTTTATGAGGCTTCATATCTTGAAAACATTGAAAGACAATCATTTTTAATGTTTTTTACCATAACTTTCTCAATGTTCAAATTTATTTATTTATTTTGACAAATTTACGCATTTTCATATATTAATTTCATACATTTTTCTTAGGCGGTTTGTGAGATTTTTGTTGTTTATAATTAGAAGAAATAGACCTACACCTTCCTTTTATTTAGTTAAAAATAAGTAGGATGGGAGAAGATAAGATATATTTCAAAAATATAATATGGGTCTATGTGTTCTTTTACTCTAGACATTTAATGTTACTTCAACTGTTGAATTATTCAATGGATAATCTTATACGAGGGCAAACCTATAATAAGTAAAATTTTGAAGGCCAATATCATTTGTTTTTTTATATAATTAATGGGTTCAAAGGTAAAGAACATTTTTTCTCTAATAATACATACAAATCAGACCCCAGATTTCTATTTTTTTTATAGAAAAAACTTCATAATTTTAAATTTCACAAAAAATCTTATATAGCAATTTAAAAATACCATACATACTATGAAAAATTTTCAAATCCATGTGGGGGCTTAAGCCCCACTTGTCCTATGTTCCCTCCAACAATGAAAGATGATATAAAGGAGGTTGAGAATTGGCACTTATGGGGTAAGAATGAGAGAAATAGCTAGATGACTCATAATCAGGAAGATTTGGTTAGCCATGGTGATGATAGTATCCAAATCCCCGATAACCGCTGCTACCTGAAGATTCATCATGATACGTTCCATGATCATTTCCATAATAACTACCACGAGCAACAATACTATTATTTGATAATTGCCAATTTACACTCAAATTTTGTTTTTTTTTCAATAGTTGCCAATTTACACCCCAAGTCTCCAAAGTCCAACAAGCAGCAACTTTTGTTTTTTTTTTTTTTCGTATTTTTGTAACTGTAATCACTTTATTCAATTATGTCACTTTAGTCACCTTTTTGTTTTGTTTTTTTTTAATACAGAGTGAAATATTGGCGAAATATCGGTGAATCGGTTTGATTTCGGTAAAATATCGGCGATATTTTAAAATACCGTGAATTCAATCATATCAGGTCATAAAAGGCTTAATAGCGGTTCGGCACCCCCTATTCTAACCGAATCGGATCGGATTCGGCCAATACTTTGAACCATGGTCAAAGTACATCTTTCAATACTTGTGCAGTGTCAACTATTTTGATGAGAAAGCTGTTAGCCACTACATCATCGACCAAATGTATATACTCGGTGTCCCTTCTGTTGTTGATCATCTGGTCTTCATCCTCCATAATCAGCCTGCTTGAGGCCACTTTTCTCCATTAGAAAGCAGCCATATTCACACTCGGGAATTTTCTTAACTGAAAAACCACTCGTATAACGTGTTCTGCGGAAGAGTTGAAGTTGGCACATCTTGACCACAATACATGCAGATGGTGCTATTTCAAAGACTACATATATACATTCTCCATAATTAATTCCACTCCTAAGACTGAGTGGTATTGGACCGAATGGTATTTGGCTCACAATAGAGTAGTTTCCGCAGTTTGGTGATTCGAAACAAGACAAATAATAAATTTTCAAAAAACCAACTGTACGAATACTAATTTCCACCCGCCCATCTTTCTTGGCCTCATAAGCAGCAAGAAACTTTAGCTCGTAATAATCTTCCCCATTTAATGGAACATATGGAATACATATTCCTTTATGAATCGACATGGAAAACCAACATGATCAGTGTGCACCTGTTCATAAACATCATCACATGTTAATGCATATATGCTCGTGTAAGAGAGAGAGAGAGAGACTAACCTGAGATAGATTCTCTATGAAATTCCTAACGGATTACTTCGAGGATGAATTCTAAGTCTCTTCACATAATTAGACTTCAGCATGTTTGTTGCTCGCAACAAAGCTACATTTCTGAAGATTAAAGAGTATGGATTTTTTACTACTTGATAAATCAGGTGGTCTTTCGATTAAAACACAATTACCCATACTGATAACCTTAATATTTGGAGGCAGCTTTGGGAGTGATTTAAGACTCTCACATTGATCTACAACAAGCTGTTCTAGCTTGGATAGTAGATTAAGGCTGCAGCTTGGAAGGAACAAAAATTATTTTTACCAAAATCCAATGTTGTCAATGAGGACAAACTGCCAATTTCCATCGGAATATCTCCATCTGATACATTACAGTTGTTTGCACACAACACTGTTAATGATTGCAAACAAGAAATAGAATTTGGCAGATATCTTGTAGAATCGGGACTTCTTCCTAGTGACAAGCAAGAAGGAACAGATGAAAATCTCGAGTAGTTTATTGGCTCACTTTGATTGCACCCATTAATGTGTAAACTTGTAAGGTTCTTGAGAAGTCCAATATTTTCAGGTAACCTGTCTAGATTGGAGCAACCTATAAGATTTAGGTATCCTAATGAATTTAGCATACAAATGTTATGTGGAAGATTGTTGAGCTCCTTGCAACCTTTTAGATTCAAGTGTGCTAGCCTAACCAAGACTACAATTGATGAATGAACCTCACGTAAACTTGTACATCCTTCAAGCAATAATGTCTCCAACATTGGTACTCCGTTGAAGTCCATGGTACCCTTAAGGAAGTTTGAATGACTGAGGTTTAATATCTTCAAGCTTTTAAGAAACTGTTCAACCAAGAAAAAATATTATAAATAAAATTAGGGTCTGATGCACGCGTGTGTTTGCATTTTGCAAGGCCACCTAATCTAAGAGGAAAATAGAAAAGATTACGGACTACCGCACCTTGCAACCTTCCTATAGTGTATCGATTTTGCTGTACCGCATATCTAGCACAACGAGCTTTTCCGTTTGAAAAATAGATTGTAAACATTTCAAAGGATAGTGATGCCAGCAGAGCCAGCTTAACTGATTCGACAAATGTTCAAGGCTTCTAGTGACATGTACATTGTTCATTTTAAGCAATCGTAAATTATTAATCCTTGCAAATGATGTAGAGCGAATTTTAGTTTCTTTTGGCGTCGAAAGTACTAGGCTGATACCTTCAATTGCTTCCGTTCCCTAACAAAAACAGGAAAACCCTTTATATTAAGTAATTTCAGCATATATAAGAAGCATGTGTGTGTGGCTCTGTGTGTGTTTGTGAGAGAGAGAGAAGGGGGGTCTTAAACTTTATAAATAAGTGAAAAAAAATCGTATTTGGCTTTAACCTTATTATTTTGTAGGACATAATCTACGTCCTCATGAAACCATAATAGACTGCGCATTCTAGGATTTTGAGGAGATTCTTCATGAACAATTGCCCTCCCCATATCCCGAACCAAATTGTGCATAACCAGCTCATTATTCATACCCTTGACTTTTAGTAAATAGCTCTCTTTCAACACATTGATTCCAATTTCCGAGTAGAAACCACAATCATTCAATATAATTCTCACCAAGTCGTTCTCTATTCCGACGAAAAAACATGCAATATGAAGAAAGATCCTCTTTACGTCACGATCCAATCCGTCAAAGCTTATCTTGAGTTGTTCTTGAATCTGATTGTCGGGAATCTGTTGTAATCTTTTAAATGCACTTCCCCACTGTTCTCTGGGTCTTCTGACCAAATGACCACCAAAAACCTCAAGAGCTAATGGAAGGCCCTCAAAATAAGCTATTATGCCTTTAGAAAACTCCAAATAATCATCGGGCAAAACGGTGGTTTTGAAGGCATGCAAATTGAAGAGCTCCAAAGACTCCCTACCATTCAATTTATTGACATGGTACCTCCAAAGCACCGCTGCTTGAGTCATCAAGTGCTCGTCTCTTGTTGTTATAATTATTCTACTTTTAGGACCAAACCAGTCATTTTTTACTTGGCTCAACTTGTCCACATCATCAAGAACAATTAGAAGCCTTTTAGAACAAAGTCTTTCTTTCATCAGAACCATTCCCCTGTCAACATTGCCAACCTTGAAATTCGTCTCCTTTAGCGTTTCAGAAAGGATTTTCTCTTGGATGTGAACTAGGCCATTGGGTTGCTTTGAAACTTCTCTAACATTTGCGATAAAACTGAACCCTTCAAAGAGTAGATAACTTTGATTATAGAGGGCTTTGGCTATTGTTGATTTTCCAATTCCACCGAGACCATAAATCCCAACAATGCGAATACTATTCGATTCGAAGCTTAGTAATGAATTTAAGGAAGCAACGCAAGAATCTATACCAACTGGGTGCACAGCAACATTCATGTATGTTTGGTTTACTTCACCTAGAACCTTGTCAACAATCTTCTTGATAAACTCCAATTCATGCTTGCCATTTTTATTTCAAACATGATATGAACTTGAACATGGCGCACACTCGATACATGTGCAATATTTTTTTCTGGTAACCATTGATACTTAATCTGGCTGTAAACTATATTGAGAAAATATAATAATGTTTCATTAAGTGGTTAAGATGCATTTTGCTTGGTGGTTCAATTTTGACCCTGCTTTTGTTTTTGAAAAAGTAAAAGTAAGATATATTCTTAGTTGAAAAGTAAAGTTACTTACAATTGCACTACTTCCTTATCTTTTTCAAAATTTCATTTTAAATTTGGTATTCACGTGCATGAAATGAGGCCTGAAAACACATCTTGTGTGCTTTACACTATGTTTGGGAGTTTAAGAAGAGAAAAGAAAACAAAAGAGATAGTTTTAATTGAGAGAAGAGAAAGGCCGGAAGAGAAAACAAATTTATTTTATGTCTTCCGTTTGGAAGTTTAAGAAGGAAGAGAAAGTTATCTTCTATCATCCTTGTTTGTGAATCGAGAAAAAAGGAAGAGAAAAGACTGTTTTATAAAAATATGCTATGTACTTCACAGGCTTTTGAGTCAATATATATATAAAAAAATCATTTAAAATTTTCTCCTCTCGGATCAGTTTCTTTCCAATTTGGAGGGAACAATTTGAAGAGAATTGAATTTTTTGGTATTCTCTCATTTTCTCTCTCTTTGGCTGGTTCCCTCCATTGTACTATATTTAGTTGCTTTCTATTGGATTTACAGGGATAATTTTGTTTCCGCAATTTGGTAATTAATTTGGGTTTGTGAATTGATTGTTGTTTTCTCCTTTTAAACCTCCCAACCGATAGAATAGGTACACTTTCTTTCTTTTCTCCCCATTTTTCTGGATATTAAAACTCCCAAACAAACTGTTAGTGTCCCGTATGGTATAGATGTAATCTAAATGCTAAATAGGATATTAAAGTAAAAGAGTAATTAAAATTTTCTATAAACAAGCTAGGGAGGGGAAAAATGGAAATTATTGAGATTTAATTTACCTATTTGCAACATTTTGCAAATCTCATCCTGACAAATTTGCAACTTCAGTTAGAGCAGCTCTCCACTTGTTTATATCAGAAGCAAATCCTCCTCCTTTTTCGTTTTTGTTCTCTCAAAAGCTTCTGCAAACTTCCCTGTCTGTTTACGAACATCAGATGGATCAATGCCGTAGAATACAGGAAGAACCAATTGCCCTATCATGTTCTTATATTCAAGTACCTTAACCAGCTCGTTGAGGCACCATCTAGAAGAAGCATAGTTTTTGGACAAAACAATAATGGAAATCCTCGATTCCTCAATCAATCTCATAAATTGAAAGGGAATATGTTTCCCTCTTTGGAGCTCATCGTCATCTCTAAAGGTGCGAACTCCAGCACGAGTCAAGGCATCGTAGAGATGATCTATGAAGTTTCTCCGAGTGTCTTCTCCTCTAAAACTCAAGAACACGTCATAATTCTGATGGGAGAAAAGCGAAAAATAATGATTCACAAACCCAAAACTAGAATCAAATTACGAAAATAAAATTCTCCCTCTTTGCGTAAATTTAACAGGAAGTAACTAAATAGAGCGCAATTAATCTAAAATAATAACCAAGCACACACAAGAGGAACACGTTAATTTGTACGTGGAAAACCTTCCCGGTGTAGGAAGTAAAAACCACAGGACCAGTGGCGTAGCCAGGAA
The DNA here is from genome assembly GCA_021464415.1 of Lonicera japonica. Classification (NCBI taxonomy): domain Eukaryota; kingdom Viridiplantae; phylum Streptophyta; class Magnoliopsida; order Dipsacales; family Caprifoliaceae; genus Lonicera; species Lonicera japonica. Next base: position 27,275 of record JAKCWG010000733.1, on the reverse strand, counting down.
TTTTAATCCGGGGGTGCACAATTTGAATAAACTTAAAGTCCAAATAATAATAATATAAATATGGAGTTCTTAAGTTAACAAAAGTACTAAAATAAAGAAATTACCTACAACAATCCTCTCCGAGATTTCATATTTTGAAATCGTTGAATGACAACTTCGTTATCGATAGACTCGAGTACATCTTTCTCGATATAAGCCACCAAACAATCATTCAATAAGTCATCTCCTAACCGATTTCGTAGTTGACTTTTGATTATCTTCATCGCCGAAAATACTCTTTCAACTATTAGAGTTGCTACAGGTAAGAGTAGAGCCAACTTAATAAGCAAAAAGACCAATGGATAGACACGATGCTTCTTCAACCGAATCATTGTTCTACAAAGATCACTAACTCCAGTAATTTCTTTAATTCGATCGTCAGAGTGCATATCAATAATTTAAGTCTCAAGTTGATGTTCAAGCACAATTAACTCCATTCTTGAAAAATCGGATGGATAAAATTCGGCAAATCGGATCAATTTTCTCTTATCAAATGCAGCGAATGAGCCACTTGGGTCAAGAGAAGACATACATAATAACAATTCCGTATTCACCTCATTAAAATGACTGTTCAACTCTAGAAGTAACGTATCTATCACGATGTAAAACAATTCAACGCGATAGTAATATAAATTTGTGTTCCCTTCAGAATTGCATTGTGATCTTCCTTGATGTACAAAAGTATCCCCCATGTCTAGAACAAGTATATCATCCTTAACACAAAAATCAGACACTAGACTTAGTAACGAATCCCACCCATCATCTCTCATCTTCTATAGCCGTCTTTTTATTACTTTTACTAGCTACATGGCATTAACAATATCTTGATCATCCCTCTGTAAAGCTTGAGACAATTCATTTATAATTCCTAACACAATTTTCATCAAGTGTAAGACAAATACTAATTCAAAACACTGAATATGATTTAATGTAATAATTGCTTGGGCTCTTTGACTTGTGTCTGATCCATCCTTTCCAACAATTAAAAGGACTTCTATCACTAAGGAAAACAAATCAATTAAACTTATTAGAGTACTATAGTGAGATCCCCAACGAGTGTCTCCGGCCCGTTTTAATGTTGATTCTTGATTCAACCCATGGCCTATCAAAATTTCCCCACTGCAAATACCTGCAATCACTTTTTCAAGCTGCTTTTCTCGAAGAATATCTCTACGCTTACATGAAGCTCCAACTATGTTTGACAAAATTCTAACAACTTCAAAAAAAGTGCATATCTTTGGATGATCTCGCTCAACAGCTACAAGTATTAATTGAAGTTGATGAGCAAAACAATGTACATAATAAGCAGAAGGATTTTCCATTAATATCAAACTTTTTAGACCATTAAACTCTCCACGCATATTATTTGCTCCATCATATCCCTGTCCACGTAAACTTGATATACTAAGTCCATACTTTGATAAAAGAGATTCAATGCCTACTTTAAGTGATAAAGCGGTGGTATCTTTTGTTGTATATTTTGTATATTTTAAAATACAAAATTGATAAGGCTTCTACCTAATTCTAATTACGTGAAAGATAATTGTATCTTGAAGTTTCTACATGTGTATACATGGAAGCTTCTAGGAGATTGTATTCAAATTGGATTTGTATTTATTTATTCAAAGTTTATCTTTTAAAAATTATCATGAAACTTCTACATAAGTGTATTATTCAAAATTAATCAAGATTTCAATTCCACCTCCTTAGATCACTTATAAATAGGAGGAGGTATATGCTTATGGACACCAAGAATAAAAATAGAAAAAGAAGAGGAAAAACCAAGAGAGAAATAACACAACCCTTCCAAAATAAATCTTGTGCCAGAGAAACATATAAAGCTATCCACAAGGGTTCTATATTTGGGTGTGCACCCTTATAGAATCATAGTCGTTGTATCCTGGGGAGAAGACGCCACAAAAGCCTGTTTGCACCTGGATATTATCCTAGAGGGGCGAAATCTTCTCTTAAGGACAGTGCCCAGCACGCCTCAACTATTTTCGATATTTATTTTCGCCCATATCCAATTTCGTTAAATTTCACCAACATCTTTCACATGTACTATACCTAAAAATCGCTCCATAACATACCCCTTATCATCAACATAACGTAGAACAATGGCCATTTGCTCATTTACGGACATATCACGAGCCTCATCAACTAGAATTGAAAAAAATTGATCCCCAATTTCTTTAACGATTGTGTATGTGATCTCCATTGCAAAAGAATTAACAATATCATATTGAATTGTAGGCGAAATCAACTTAAGATTTTCTGGAGCATTCTTTAAGACAACTTTCTTAACCCCCTCATTTTGTTCAGAAAGAAATTGAAGAAGTTCAAGAAAGTTACCCCGATTTGCCGATTCCTCTGATTCGATATGCCCACGAAAAGCTAACCCTTGTTTTAAAAGGAACTTAATACAATCAATTGAGGCAGTTAAACGCGTACGATACTCAATTCTAGATTGATTTGAATGACTAGATAAAAGAGTTTCGATATGTTTCTTCTAGTTCATAAGATCTTGACAAGACTTTCGGCAGCGATTATGCACACTATTGTGGGCTCCAACATGTTTATCAAACAAATTCTTCTTCCTCCAATTATTAAAGCCCTCAACAATAAATGCATCACAACCTCCTTGCATTCCATTTGGATCTTTAAAAAGAAAACAGTACATACAAAATGCTGCATCTTTTGCCACACTATATTCTAACCAATCACTATAATCATTAAACCACGAAGAAACAAATCTACGCTTACCACGTCCTTTACCAGTCCAAGGGAAATCATGACTTTTTGGTTAACAAGGGCCTTTTTATAAATATGCTCGTCTCACATTTTCTCTATCATCAGGATCATAAGATTGTATACTTTTTCTCAACCTCGGATCAGATTGAACCTCTAAGTTAGAAGAAACATTTATAGGATTGAAATCAACATTCGGAATAGCGGAATTCATACCTGGAATAGTAAAACTCGCACCTACATTTTGAGGACTGGAGGAGGAACTTGTTCTTATTTTGCTAAAATATTTCTTTATTCTAAACTCCGCCCTATAAATTCAACATTTATTAAATTAATATACAATTAACTAAATAATCTAGTAATATAAAATTATTCAAGAAACGCACAATAAAGTTTGGCACATTTAAAGCTAAATCAATTAAACAATTAATATACAATATAATTTATTAAACGTAAATTATTTATAAATCAGCCCTATACTACTATACAAAAAAAAAATAAAAAAATCAGCCGTATTAATTTATTAAACCTAAATCAAATATTAAATTAGCCCTAGACAAAAAAATTATTCTTTAACCTAATTATTTATATTGAACACCGAAGTGATTGACATGTTGTTAGTATCCCCAACTTCAAATATTTGAAGTATTGCATTCCCACTTGCCTGGTTAATCGATTACAATGGGACATGTATTTGCGTTTTCAAAAAAGGAATAAAAATGGTAAATAGAACATTTAATCTTCTTGTTGACAAAGATCCATATCCTTATCAGATCTATCCCCAATATTTTTATTTATATATATATATTTTATTAAAAAGGGGCGAAATAAACAAGACATAAATTTGTGAAAAATATAAAATTAAGCCACAACTAATTTCACACTCACAGCATACCTCTCGAAATTACTAAATGTATATTAATAAAGTTTGGCACATTTAAAACTAAATGTAAAAGGAAAAGAAAAAGAAAAGGAAATAGATTTGAACCTCTCCAATGCTGTCCTGTAGCTACGCGAGTGCCTTGGTCGCCGTACGCCGGTCTATGTCTCCCTGGGCAGCTACGCAGCTGTGTGTGAGTTGTGGAGAGCAGCAGAAAAAAAAAAGAAGAGAAAATCGCACTCAAATGGGCAAACGGCGGAGCAAGGAGATGGGTAGGAAGTAAAAAGGGTTATGTCTGACTCTCTCCACCTTTTAGGTATATATTAATTCCCAAAAGCCCCTTAAGCTTTATTACAGTTACACACCCTTAACTATAAATTTATGCACATAAGTCCCTATATTTTTTTTATTTAAAAAAAAAAATGCCAAAATTGCTGGGGGTGCACGCGCACTCCCTCACCACACTGTAGCTACGCCCCTGTGCACGAAGTAAAAAGGGTTCTGTCTCACTATCTCCACCTTTTAGGTATATATTAATTCCCAAAAGCCCCTTAAGTTTTATTACAGTTACACACCCTTAACTATAAATTTATGCACATAAGTCCCTATATTTTTTTTTATTTTTTATTTTTTTAAAAAAAAAATGCCGAAATCGCCGGGGGTGCACGCGCACTCCCTCGCCACACTGTAGCTACACCCCCTGCATGGGACCGTAGTCCACTCCAATCAAATCTCCACTATCAACAAATAATGGGTACACCAAAGTTCTTTCTAGTCAAAGCTAGAAGCACACCTCAAGAAAACAAAACTTCTTGACAACAAAAACAATTTCAAAGAACGAAAGGAAAGATCTAACCAAGAACAGAATTACTGTTCACGGACTAAAACCAGCCCTAGAAAGCTTCAAATCCGATCTCCGCCGTCCAGATTTTAGATCCCTGTGTTGAGAACACGTACACCAAATTTCAGCTCAATCGGACTTCGTTTGCCTGCCGATCGGATTGCTGGAACAAAGCTGGACAGCCTTTCAATAATTCTAGATTTCTCTCATTTCCTTTTGAAAAAACTCACGGTAGCTCTCTTTTTTCACACACTTGATTAGGGTTTTTAATTCCCTTTATATACCAATCTCCACATGGGCCTAAGAGAGCAAGAAAAGGCCCATATGAGCTAAACCATTGGTCCATCCACAAAAGAGGGAACCAGCCTAACAAATCTCCCCCTTCTTGATTATAGGGGTGTTTTCGGTTTCGGTAAAGGTAGAAACCAAGGCACCCCAAACCCAAACCAAATATAAAAGTTCGGTTTCGGTTCGGTTCAGTTTTGGTTTCTAAATCTTCAAAACCCAAACTCGAACCAAAGTTTTCGGTTTCGGTTCGGTTTTATTCGGTTTTTACATATATTTTTTTTAAATCAATTTAACATAAAAATATAATAATAATAATAATAATGTAATAATGATCTATATTCAAATTAAAGTATTATTTTTTTGAAACAAGGAGCAACATATAAATACCATATTTTCTATTTAATTACAATTTTATTTGTACATTTATAAGAATGAAACACATTAAATAAAATGATGAATTATTTTTCTATCATGTATGTGATAAAAAAATTCTTAGCATTATGCAGTTAATTAAATAATAAAGGCATGCGCTAATGACTATTTTTATGCAATTAATAAGAAATATATTCTTATAAAAATGTCGTCTTTTTTGTATTATAGTATAATTAATGTGTGCCCTTAAAGTATATATTAACATTTATTTTTTCTTATACATAATTCGGTTCGGTTTGGTTTAGTTCGGTTTTAGACTAGCTTACCCCAAACCCGAACCAAACTTTTCGGTTTCGGTTCGGTTTTCTTTTTTTCGGTTTTGGTTTTTTTTCAGTTCGGAGTTTTGCTGATCGGTTCGGTTCGTTCGGTCGGTTTTCGGATTGACTTTAACACCCCTACTTGATTATGTGGAGGGAAATGCCATGCCCGCAATCGAGCGACAAATATCAAGCTTTTCTCGAGTTAGAGCCTTCGTTAACATATCTGAGCCATTGTGATCGATGTGAATCTTTTCAAGTTCCAACAGCTTATCATTCAAAGCATCTCTAATCCAAAGGTACTTTACACCAATGTGTTTCGACCTGGCATGGAAAGTAGAATTCTTGGCAAGGTGAATAGAACTTTGATTATCACAAAACAAGACATAACGTTCTTGATTAAACCCCAGCTCTTTCAGAAATTTCTTCATCCATAGCAACTCTTTACAAGCCTCTGTTGCTGCAATAAACTCGGCTTCTGTTGTTGAAAGAGCCACACATTTCTGCAGCCTCAATTGCCAAGAGACAGCTCCATCTGCAAAAGTAATCAAATAACCTGAAGTGGACTTACGAGTTTCCACATCTCCACCCAAGTCTGCATCTGTGTAGCCAACCAACACGGGCTCTCCATTACCAAAACTGAGTCTCAACATCGAAGTGCCTCGAAGATATCTCATTATTCACTTTACCATATTCCAATGATCTCTTCCTGGATTTGATAGGAACCGACTCACTACTCCAACCGCATGAGTTATGTCTGGCCTTGTGCAAACCATTGCATACATCAAGCTTCCCACTGCTGAAGCATAATGAACTCTTTCCATGTCTCTTATCTCTTTCTTTGTGGAAGGACTTTGCTTCGTACTTAGCTTAAAGTGACTAGCAAGAAGACAACTAACCACTTTAGCCTTATTCATCTTGAATCTTTCGAGCGCCTTTTCAATATATTTCTCTTGAGACAAGTACAACTGTTTCTTCTCTTTGTCTCGATATATCCGAATGCCCAGAATTTGCTTTGCTATCCCCAAGTCCTTCATGGTAAAGGACTTACTTAATTGCTTCTTCAATTCTTCAATTCTAGAAGGATTTCTGCCAACAATCAACGTGTCATCAACATAGAGCAATAAAATAATAAAATCATCATCAGAGAATTTCTGTACGAATACACAATGGTCAGAAGTAGTCTTCCTATAACCTTGCTCCCCCATAACTGATTCAAACTTCTTATACCATTGTCTCGGTGCCTGCTTCAAACCATACAGACTTTTCTTCAGCTGACACACGTAATCCTCTTTCCCCTTTTCTTTAAAACCCTCTGGCTGCTCCATATAAATCTCTTCCTCTAAGTCACCATGAAGGAAAGTTGTTTTGATATCCATTTATTCAATTTCCAAATCTTGAGTCACTGCTAGGCCAAGAACAACATGTATGGAAGACATTTTTACAACTGGAGCAAAAATCTCATCAAAATCGACACATTTTCTCTGATTAAAACCCTTAACAACCAGTCTAGCCTTGTACCGAGGTCGTGAAGTGTGTTCTTCATGCTTCACCCTATAAATCGACTTGTTTTTCAAAACTCTATTTCCCTTAGGGAGCTTTACCAGCTCGAATGTGTGATTATCATAAAGTGACTGCATTTCATCTTGCATTGCATTAAACCAATCTTCCTTATGTTCATCTTCCATGGCTTCTACATAACACTCGGGCTCTCCCCCGTTAGTCAATAACATATACTCTTTTGTAGAATACCGAGTGGAAGGGTGCCGGTCTCTGGTAGATCTCCTAAGTGTAACATCTGGGGCTGTCTGTGGCACAGGAAATTGATCATGAGTATCATCACCTGTCTCATCCTGTAAGGGTACATCAACATCATCCACAACCTGGTGGTCACCAGGAACATCAGGCTCAACATGTTCTGAAAATTCTATCAAAGGAACTGGATCCAAGTCAACCAAACCATCACCGTGCTGAGGTGTTACATTTACCGTCTTTTCATTATTCTGCAGTGTTTGATCTTCCACAAACACTACATCCTGACTTCTCACAAGTTTCTTCTCAACTAGATCATATAACTTGTATCCGAAATCATCCAAGCCGTAGCCAAGAAAAATGCACTGTCGAATCTTCACATCGAGCTTAGACCTCTCATCTTTGGGAATATGCATAAATGCCTTGCACCCAAAAACACACAAATGATCATAGGAAACTTTTTTGCATGTCTAAACCCTCTCCGGTACATCGAACTGAAGAGGAACACATGGTGTAAGATTAAGAACATGAACAACATTACTTAAAGCTTCACCCCAAAAGGATCTTGGCAATTATGATTGTGAAAGCAAACACCTTACTCTTTCCACTAGTGTTCGATTCATTCTCTCAGCTAAGCCGTTCAACTGAGGAGTCTTGGGTGGTGTCTTTTGATGTCGAATACCCTGCTCTCTGCAATAAGTATTAAAAGGGCCTAAATATTCTCCCCCATTATCTGTTTTGATGCACTTCACTTTCTTCCCAGTCTGTCTCTCAACCAAAGCCTGAAACTGTTTAAATGCCTCCAACACTTGGTCTTTTCTTCTCAAAGTATATACCCACAACTTTCTTGAATGATCATCTATGAAGGTCACAAAGTAAAGGGAGCCGCCAAGTGTTCTCATTTTCATAGGGCCACAAACATCCGAATGGATTAGTTCAAGAACACTTGACTTCCTTGAAGGAGGTGAACTTTTGAAAGCAACTCTATTCTGCTTCCCTAACAAGCAGTGAGGACATCTTTTCAAGGATGCATTATTCATTCCAGAAAGAAGATTCTTTTTAGCCAATACTGACAAGCCTTTCTCACTCATGTGAGCAAGCCTCTTGTGCCATAATTCCACTGCGACTTCATCATTTATTGTGTTGATAGTGCCATCGGAAATCTTTGCCTGCAATAAGTACAAAATAGAAAACTTTTGGCCGCGAGCAACAGCCATAACACCCTTAATAAGCTTCCACTGACCATTACTCAAAGTGTTGCAAAACCCAACATCATCGAGCTTTCCTGCATAAATCAAATTCAACCGAATATCAGGAATATGCCTTACATCTTTAAGGACCAATCGTGTACCATTTTTCATCTCCAAACACACATCTCCACTGCCAATGATTCTAACCAAGCCATCATTCCCCATCTTTATTGTCCCAAAATCACCTGGTGTATAAGACGTGAAGAAATATCGTCGAGATGTAGCATGAATGGAGGCGCCACTATCAATAACCCAGCTGGTCTCGTCGGATGCAACATTAATAATATCTTCATTATACACAATGCAAAAATCTCCCGAAGTAGTAGCTGCAACTCGATCATCATCCTTGTTTTCATCACTCTTTTTATCATGCCCCTTTTCTTTGATTTCTCTCTTCAACTTTCTGCAATGCTTTTTAATATGACCCTTCAAGCCACAATGATAACATTCGACATGAGAATATTTGTTGGATGAGCTTCTGCTTTTTTCTCTATTATTTGGACCTCGGCTTCTATTTCTCCCCCTATTTTCAGTAACCAAGAGCTCCGGTTGTGAACTGGATCCCTGAGATTTTCTTCTCATCTCTTCATTCAGAATGCTGCTTTTAGCTAGCTCCATATTGATTACACCATTCGGGGCCGAGTTAGACAGTGACATCCTAAATGTCTCCTATGAGTCTGGCAACGTGCCAAGTAAACACAACCCTTACACCTCATCATCAAACTTGATACCCATTCCAGATAGCTGATTAGTTATTCCTTGGAAAGTGTTCAAGTGATTGGTAATTGGAGTCCCATCTTGGTATCTCAAAGTCATTAATTGTTTTATCAAAAACATCTTATTTTTTCTGGTCTTTCGGGCATATAGTTGCTCTAGATTGTTCTAAAGTGTACGTACATGTGTCTCTCCAATAATATGGTTCAAAACTTTATCATCCACCCACTGCCTCATAAATCCACATACTTGCCGATGTAAAAAGGTCATTCTTCATCAGATTTATTATCTGGCTTTTCACTAGCAAACACCGATAAATGTATTTGCTTCACATAAAGAAGGTCTTCCATTTTTCCTTTCTAAGTATGGTAATTCAAACCATTTAAAGTAACCATTCTAGTCAAGTTAGCTTCCATAATTTAACACAATAATTTCACGATAGCAACCTGGCTCTGATACCACTTTGATGGGAGAAAAGCGAAAAATAATGATTCACAAACCCAAAACTAGAACTAAATTACGAAAATAAAATTCTCCCTCTTTGCGTAAATTTAACAGGAAGTAACTAAATAGAGCACAATTAATCTAAAATAATAACCAAGCACACACAAGAGGAACACGTCAATTTGTACGTGGAAAACCTTCCCAGTGTAGGAAGTGAAAACCACGGGACCGTAGTCCACTCCAATCAAATCTACACTATCAACAAATAATGGGTACACTAAAGTTCTTTCTAGTCAAAGCTAGAAGCACACTTCAAGAAAACAAAACTTCTTGACAACAAAAACAATTTCAAAGAAAGAAAGGAAAGATCTAACCAAGAACGGAATTACTGTTCACGGACTAAAACCAGCCCTAGAAAGCTTCAAATCTGATCTCCACCGTCCAGATTTTAGATCCCTGTGTTGAGAACACGTACACCAAATTTCAGCTCAATCGGACCTCGTTTGCCTGCCGATCGGATTGCTGGAACAAAACTGGACAGCCTTTGAATAATTCTGGATTTCTCTCCTTTCCTTTTGAAAAAACTCACGGCAGCTCTCTTTTTTTATACACTTGATTAGGGTTTTTAATTCCCTTTATTTACCAATCTCCACATGGGCCTAAGAGAGCAAGAAAAGGCCCATATGAGCTAAACCATTGGTCCCTCCACAAAAGAGGGAACCAGCCCAACAAATTCCATGTACGTGGCACTGCTAAATATGAAGAAGAGTAGTTGCTTTGGGTGCTGCTTGTAGCCATGGTGGACATCATTCAAACAGAAGAATTGAAACAGAGAAAAGGGATAAATTGGGATCAAAATGAAGAACAGGATTAGTTGGGGAGAGTTGACTTTTTTGAGAGGGAAATTTCAGAGAAGGTTATATGAATCTAGAATTGGATGATTTCAACTAATTAAACAAGTCATGAGTACGCCCACCCCCATAGCTAGCAATGTAAATGGTCTTACTTTTATGTGCAATTTGCATATGAAAGAACAATATTGATTTCTAGTCAACCAATCTCCTATGTGCTGCTATGCCCATTTTTTCAATAGTTTTGTTCCGAATTGTGTTTTCATTAGGTTTGCAATCGTAATGAAAAAGAGTAGTTGCTTTGGGTGCTTGTTGTAGCCATGGTGGATATTATTGAAACAGATCAAGAAAAAGATTAGTTGGCAAGAGTTGACTTTTTTGAGAGTGAAATTATTAAGGTTAATATAAATGATTCAACTAATTGAACGTGGGAAATGGTCTTAATTTTGTGTGCAATTTGCATATTAAGTAACAATATTCAGTTTTGTGCGCAATTGTTTTATTATTTACTTTGCACTTGGCGTCGCTGTTGGTATCAAGTGAATTAAGGATGGGATAAACTATCCAAGCTACTATATATGCATGGGTATTGGGTGTTGTGTGAGAGAGTGCAGGTGGTCTGCTGCTAGCAGCTTCTGTGTATTTTGGTTCTTAGGGCTGAGTTGTTGGCTATTGCAGAGGGGTTCAGGTAAGTAGTTGAGATTGCTACACCTAGAGTTGTGTTTGAAAGTGATTCGAAGGCTGTCATTGATCGTATTTTCTTAGGTGAGCAATGCCTTAAAGGAATTCAGGTCCATTCTTTAAGACATAAGTCGCTTTTGACGGACGCAGAGTGGCGAGGGGTTTGATTCACCAATTAATTGTTAAATTAAAAAACAAACAAATCATCCAAATACAGGGGAAACAGTGAAACAATTTCACCACTATAGTACTTTTAGGTTCCAAGTCTCGTTGATGGACCACAAATACATAAATAAGTTGTTAAATACATGCATAGAAGTCATTTGAATCCTAAACTAATGTCTGTGCCTATAATATTTGCATGTATATATATAGACAATTATTTTTGTTTTTTTGTCTTTTTAATTTTTTTTTTGTACAGAGAATTAGTACCCCTTGAATTCCTGCATGATCACGATCGAATGGCCCTTAAATGTTTTCAATCTTTACCGCAAATATTATTTTTAATCAAGTTTGTTCTTTAGCAACCTAAAGCTTTCCTCTTTGTTAGTTGGTATTAGCATTTTTTTTTCTTTTCATAGTTTTCTTGAATTCAATAAGTGTTTTAAATTTACTTGTTTTTATTTGTAATCCTGCAATCCAATATTGAATCTTTAATCGGTATTCAGCTGCTTAATGGTGGATTATGGTGGTACTATGTTTTGCAGGGAGTTTGCACATTTTCCACATATTGGAGGATTTCACTGTAGAGATTTAAAGAAATCTGAACACCGCAATTTAAAAATTGGACGATTCAGACTTTGATACATGTTTGTGTTTAAATGAGTCTATGCTAGAGGTAGACACTACCTGTTAAAATCAGATCCGTACAATTTTAAATCAACAGTTTGAATTTACTACTATGCTCTAGAGGAGCGGAATTTGTCGCTACTTCCATTACACATTTTATGCTACAACAGGCGTGTATCTAGTTTTCAACTTGCTGTGTGTGTAGTGGTTATTCAATTATTTGACAAATTACAATTAGCCCCTTCTATTTTTTTGGGTTTGTGGATCACATGACATTGAATACTCACATAACCCTCTACCTACTTGAGAATTGCTAAACGAACAAAATATTCTATAAAAATTTGATCCAGACACACTGGACGCTAATGTGTTGATCTCTAATCCACCATTAATTACAAACCAAGGCAGTATTTTTCAATATCTTCTCCTCTTTTGTACTTTTACTTACCCCAAATCTTCCTTAAGATATTACCATGTTTGATTGAAAGCTCTCCATATTATTGCAATTTGTACATGTCTAATTTAATTAAGTATTATGTTAAACTTTATTAACTGTAAAATTTTGATAATCAATTAAATAACCTTATTTATTGTGTAAATGTATGATTTGTTGCCCTTCTTTTGTTCAGAAATTGTTTGCTTATATGAATGGTATTTCCTGAAAAGTGATGATGCTATTTGTTCTTATTTAATATACTTTTACATAATCTTATAATTTTTATAGCATTTTTTTAATACCAGTAAGAAAATAAACGCATTTACTTGTAATAACCTTAATACTAAGTGCAATTAAAATTATGAAGATAACTTAAATTTGATATAAACAAGTTTTTGATTGTTTATAGCGGTCTGTATGATATTAAATAGTTGTGATTATTGTGAATTATATATGTGATGGGGTTAAATACTAATTTTACCATTAGCCTACAAAGGTAATTCAACATTTTTTACCTCCGGTAAAATCCCATTTTTACCCCCGGTAAAATCTCATTTTTACCCTCCACTAAAATCCCACTCAACTCCACTCAAATTCCAATCACCTCCATTAACTTCCACTCAAATTCCACTTACATCCACTCACCTTTGTAAAATTACCCTTTTGCCCCTCATCTTCATCAAATTTACTTTTTTACCATTCTAAATTTACCTATAAATACCCCCTTCATTCATTCATTCAAACCACACCAAAAAACATATCTTCTTTCTCTCTTAAGATCCATTTATCTCTTCCAAGAGATATAAAGCCATTGGCAATATAAATACAAGCCAATTCGAGAAGAAATAGAAAGATTTTGACACCATCAATTGGCGCCGTCTGTGGGAACGATAAGCTTTCTAAAGTTCTCGTTCTTTAGAAATTACAAGTGAATTTCCGGTGAAAAACTCGAAATCCCGCGGGTCTACGTAGCTCAATATTCTCGGGGGCATAACTTTGTGCTCAAAATTCCGAATTATGTGATTCTTGAGTCCATTTTGGAGAAAATTTCAAGAGCTACAACTTTTCAGTTTAAGATTGTTTCAAATTCGTCCATCTCGAGGTTAAAAACTTCGATACAAACTTTCTGGAACGAAATCCCGCGGGCCAACGGTGACTCAATATTATCTGGTGCATAACTTTCTGCTCAAAACTCCAAATCATGTGATTCTGTAGTCCATTTTGAAGAAAATTTCAAGATCTACAACTTTCCAGTTCAATCCGTTTTCAAATTTTGCCAGCTCGGGGTCCAAAATAGGGATACAAAGTTGCTGCAACAAAAAAATGCGAAAATCCCGCATGCCTACGCTATCTCAATATTTACGGGTGCATAATCATTCAAAAAATCCGATTACGCAAGGGGATAAAATCCAAAATAAGAGATAAGTTATTTTTTAATAACTCATATATGATTTTTCTCTTTATTTTAATATATCTAAAGTTGTATAATTTTCTTACGATCAATAATATTTATTGTAGGAAAAATTGGTGAGCTTCCAAAAAAAATTACAATTGAATGTAATTTTTATCAAGTTCATCCAACAAACCACAAGAAAGAAATTAAAGAAATTTTCAGCGGATATCAAACTTCCACAAAGCCGAATGCAATTTTGAAGTCTATCAGACAACAGCAGAACCACCTCAACCCAAAGAGACCTGGCTGAGAATGATCATCTACTGCTGCACCACTGGTCAGAGACTAAGATTTTAAGAAACCCTGGTAATAAATGAGAAAATTGTCAGAATTTACTTAAAGTTAGAAAGGAGCAAGACTCTACTCAAAACTTAGCAATTTGCTTAAAGTTAGAAGGGAGCAAGACTCTACTCAAAACTTAGCAAATATGCCTAAGTTAGAAGGGAGCAAGACTCTACTCAAAACTTAGCAAAAAGAACAAATTTTCCTTTTAAGAAACCAAGGATTTCGAAGAAATTGCTATCAACATATAAGGGCCATGCTTTAAACAATCACAAGTGGAGCATCTCCGGAATACTTTTACAAGACCCTCACTAGAGATACACATTATCTAGTCACTCAAAAAAAAGGCTGAAGAATCTGAAAATCATCAGCATCAAAATTCAAAATAGTACTTAAATCAGAAGAAGAAGAATCAAAAAAATCATGGCGGATATTCCCCGAAGCTGTCCAGTCAGGGCCCGTTGTTTCGGCAAAATTCGCAACAAAATCATCTAGCGAAGATTGCGATAAAAAACCTTCCGAAGCAGCCTGGTAAACGGAGTCCAAGGTAGCTTGGTCATAGGACGGATTCGGAAATGACGGCAAACTCACTTCAGTCAGAAAAGCCCCGTTTTCTATAAGATTCACGGTAGGCGGAGGGATCTCAGGTGCAATCTCTTCTGCCGACATAAGGAGCCTTAAAAAACTTCCGGGAGCAGGTTCTGAAAGATTCATGGCAGTCGGAATAACAGCAGGCATGCTATTTTCTACCGACAAAGGAAACCTCGAGGAACTTCCAGGAGGAATGAAGGAACATAACGGGTTAACGCAAGAAAACTCCCTTTCTGATCGAGCCTCCAAAGCCGTCACCCGTGCTTGTAACTCTTCCACCTTCTGTTCAAAAGAAGCAAGAAGAACAGTACAGCCTCTAGCAGGATTCTCAATCATCGCCGTGGCTTCAAGAAGATACGATCTAAGAGCCTCGAGAAGTTGATCTTCGGGGACACGTTGCAAAAAAGATGCAACATTCCTCACCCCGAAAACAGTGAAGATTGTGTGATAGTCCTCACGATCAATCACATTCGGAAATATTCTAGCATAATCACAAGCTAGAGGACGTCTCTTGTGGCTATGAGCACAAGTCACACATGGACGACCTGAAAAAAATGGAGTGTTTGACATTATTTTTGTAAGAAAAATGGCGTTGGAGGAAAGGGATGGTGATGGAAGAAAGGGGTTGGGTCTCGAAGGAGAGGAAGACGAAGAAGGAGAGTGAGAGGAATACGAAGAAGGAGAGGGAGAGGGAGATGAAGAGGGGGAAGAAGATGAAAAGGAAGAAGGGGAATAAGATAGAGATAGAGGAGCCATCGACATGGGCCAAAAAATCCGCCGAAAGGAGCCGAAAGATTCGCAGAAAGAGGCCTACAAAAGAAAAAAGAAAAGAAAAAAGAAAAAAAGAAAAGAGAAAAGAAAAAAAAAGAAAAGAAAAGAAAAAAGAAAAAGAAAAAAAAAGAGAAAAGAAAAGAAAAAAAAAGAAAAAAGAAAAAAAAATATATATATATATATATATGTGTTGGAAAAGGCCCGAGTAGAATCAAATTATTTATGATCAAAATCTAGTCAGCTTTACATATTAATGTTCCGAGCTCTACGACTTGCATCAAATGTCTAACGAGTTCTACACATTGATGTTTCGAGCTCAACGACTAGCATCCGAGAACTAGCATCATTGGACTACGACTCGAGATCAACGTCTAGCCAGCCTTACACAATGATGTTTTGAAGCTCTAAAAGCTCTACACATTGATGTTTTGAGCTCAACGACTAGCATCCGAGATCTAACGTCCTTGAACTAAGACTCGAGATCAACGTCTAGCCAGCCTTACACAATGATGTTCTGAAACTCTAAAGACCAATGATCAAAGTCTAGCTAGCTTTACATGTTACCCGCTCTCACGCCTTAGTTTTGAGCCGGACCACTTGACCGACAAAAATATTTATCCTTCACATTCATCTTTCAGCATAAAAATAAAGGATAGGGGGCAATTGATGGGGTTAAATACTAATTTTACCATTGGCCTACAAAGGTAATTCAACATTTTTTACCTCCGGTAAAATCCCATTTTTACCCCCGGTAAAATCTCATTTTTACCCTCCACTAAAATTCCACTCAACTCCACTCAAATTCCAATCACCTCTATTAACTTCCACTCAAATTCCACTTACATCCACTCACCTTTGTAAAATTACCCTTTTGCCCCTCATCTTCATCAAATTTACTTTTTTACCATTCTAAATTTACCTATAAATACCACCTTCATTCATTCATTCAAACCACACCAAAAAACATATCTTCTTTCTCTCTTAAGATCCATTTATCTCTTCCAAGAGATATAAAGCCATTGGCAATATAAATACAAGCCAATTCGAGAAAAAATAGAAGAGTCATATACTCTCTATTTTCATACCCCAAAAAATAGAAGGGTCTTATACCCTCTATTTTTACACCAAAAAATAAATAAAAGAGTCATATACTCTCTATTTTCATACTCCAAAAAATACCAACAACCCTTATACACTCTCTCTCCTACACAGTTTATTATTTAATCTGTTGAAATATTTGTAATCCTAATTCTATACTTATAAATAGAATTAAGGAAATTATAGAGAGAGAGAAAAGTTGATAGGTTGTATTATCACCCAAATTGATCGCCTTTGAGCTAATATAAAGCAAGCACACACAAAAGGAGGACGTACCACTGGAATAGCATAAGCGCTACCGGGGGAACCTACCTTAAAAAAAAATCACGTGTTCATCATTGCGCCGCATTTATTTTTTATTCACCGATATTCGCTTATTGATTGGTTAATTATCTATTTCTAGATTTTGACACCATCAATATGGTTATAAATATATTTTTCAATAACTACATTTAATAACAAATAAACAAATAAATGCTGAAAATAAAATACACTTTGCTATAAAATCTCAATTTTATTACACTCAATGGTCAATTTTATAAAGAAATTTGTCACATTTACTTTAGAAATCTGAAGAATGCCTCAAAAAGGTAAATTTCTAATTTATAATTAAGAAAGAAACAACTAAACAAGCTAAGTGTATATTCACACTAGTGTGTATATACACAGATTTATCATCACCAGTCTATTCGATATTGTCCATCTACACCTTCCAATACTTGTGCAGTGTTACGTCTTTCAATGATGAAGTCGCCATTACCTTTATCATCCAACAAATGTATATACTCGGTGTCCCTTTTGTTGTTGATCATCAGGTCTTCATCCTCCCATATACTTGACCTTTTACAGTCGAAGTCCTTGTTGGCTAACCCACTGCTCGTCTCCACTAGATCGAAGCCTATTTTATGCCCATGGATTTTGTCAACTGCAAAAACTCTCCTACGTGTACCGTGGAAGAGCTGAAATGTACGGTGGAAGAGCTGAACTTGGCACATCTTCACAACAATACATGCAGATGGTGCCATTTCAAAGCATACCTCTATTCTTTCTCCACCTTCAATTTTATTTGCAGAAAAACGGAGTGGTATTCGGCTCACCAAAGAGTAGTTTCCACAGATTTGTGATTTGAAATGGGAAAAAAAAATTGTCCTGCATTGATAATAACTTGCATTGTGAGGATCAAGTACTTTAGTAACACGAGTTGATACAGACCCATCTGTTTTGGCCTCATAAACAACAAGAACCTTCATCTCAAAATAATATTTCTCTTTTGCAGTTTGTGGAATACCAAATAAAATAGAGCATGTCCTTTTTTTTTCTCTAGTTGCTCGAATATCAAATAAAGGAGAAGATATATTTTTGTTTCTGATTGGACCTAGAAGACCAGCATGTTCAGTGTGTACCTGTTACATAAACATCATCACTTGTTAATGTATGTACGGGCGCACGCATGTGTGGGTGTGTGTGTGTGAGAGAGAGAGAGAGAGAGAGAGAGAGAGAGAGAGAGAGAGAGAGAGAGAGAGATCAACCTGAGAGAGAGTATCCATGAAATTCCTAACCATATTAAAACGCCTATGAATGAAAAGTCTCTTCAAAGTGTTAAAGTTCATCATGTCGTGACTTGCAGCAAGGCTACTACAATTCAGAAGATTGAAGACTACAGATTTTTCACCATCTGATAAATCAGGTAATCTTTCCAATGATGTGCAATGATCCATAACTACTAACATAACATTTGGAGGCAGCTTTGGGAATGATTGAAGGCTCTTACAGTTATCTATAATAAGAAGTTCTAGCTTGGATAGTAGACTAAGGCTGTTCGGTAGGAAACATAAAATATTTGAACCTAAATCCAAATATTTCAATGAGGACAAGCTCCCAATTTCTATTGAAATATCTCCATCTGATATATTGCAATCTCTTGCACTCAACACTGTTAACCACTGCGAAGAAATAGAATTTGGCAGAAATCTTGTTGAACCGGGACTACTTTTCAGTGGTAACCAAGAGTAGTTTACTGGCTCTCTTTTATTGCACCCATCAATGCATAAGCTTGTGAGGTTCTTGAGAAGTCCCATATTTTCAGGTAACTTGTCTATATTGGAGCAACATGTAAGATTTAGGTATCCAAGTGATTTTAGCATACAAATGCTATCTGGAAGATTTCTGAGCTCCTTGCAACCTTTAAATTCAAGTGAGCTAGCCTAACCAAAACTCCAATTGACGAATGAACCTCGAGTAAACTTGTACATTCTTCAAGCAATAATGTCTCCAACATTGGTACTCCGTTGAAGTCCACGGTACCCTTTAGCAAGTTTGAATGACTGAGGTTTAATATCTTCAAGCTTTTAAGAAACTGTTCCATCAAGAAAAAAAAAATTATATATGACATCAGGGTCATAGGTGTTCGTGTGTGTTGGCATTTTGAAAGGCATCCTAATCTAAGAAGAGAAATCAAAGGTTACGGGCTATCATACCTTGCTACCTTTCCATATTGTATTGAGCTTACTGTACTGCATATCAGCTAGCACAACGAGCTTCTCCATATGAAAAATAGATTGTAAACATTTTAAAGGATAGTGATGCCAGCATAGCCACCTTAATTGGTTTGACAAATGTTCAAGGCTTCCAGTGACATGTACATTGTGCATCATAAGCAATCGTAAATTATTAATCCTTGCAAATGATGTAGAGCTAATTTTTGTTTCATTTGGAGTTGAAAGTACAAGGCTGATACCTTCAATTGTGTCTGTTCCCTAACAAAAACAAGAAAACCATTTATATTAAGTAATTCCAACATATACACAAGGCATGTGTGCGTGTGTGTAGGGGGTGTGTGTGCGCGCGCGTGTGTGTGTGTTTGTGTGTGTGTGTGAGAGAGAGAGAGAGAGAGACTTAAAACTTTATGAATAAGTGAAAAGAGAAATAGTATTGGCCTTAAAACCTTATCATTTTGTAGGACATAATCTACGTCCTCATGAAACCATAATCGGCTGCGCATTCCAGGTTTCTGAGGAGATTCTTGATGAACAATTGCCCTCCCCATATCCCGAACCAAATTGTGCATAATCAGCTTATTATTCATACCCTCGACTTTTAGTAAACACCTCTCTTTCAACACATTGATTGCAATTTCTGAGTAGAAACCACAATCATTCAATATAATTCTCACCAAGTTGTTCTCCATTCCGGCAAAAAAACATGCAATATGAAGAAAGATCCCCTTTACATCATCATCCAATCCATCAAAGCTTATCTTGAGTTGTTCAAGAATCTGATTGTCGGGAATTTGTTGTAATCTTTTAAAAGCACTTTCCCACAGTTTTCTGGATCTTCCGACCAAATGACCACCAAAAACCTCAAGAGCTAACGGAAGCCCCCCAAAATAAGCTATTATGCCTTTAGAAAGCTCCAAATAGTCATCCGGCGAAGTGCTGCTTTTGAAGGCATGCAAATTGAAGAGTTCCAAAGACTCTTTGTCATTCAATTTAGCGACCTCGTACCTCCAAAGCACTTCAGCCTGAGTCATTAAGTGCTCGTCTCTTGTTGTTATAATGATTCTACTTTTAGGACCGAACCAGTCATTTTGTCCCGCTAATGCATTTAGCTGGCTCAACTTGTCAACATCATCAAGGACAATTAGAACCCTTTTAGAGCAAAGTCTTTCTTTCATCAAAACCATTCCCTTGTCAACATTGGCAACCTTGAAATTCTTTTCCTTTAGTGTTTCAGAAAGAATTTGCTCTTGGATATGAACGAGGCCATTGGTTGCTTTGAAGCTTCTCTAACATTTGCAATAAAAACAGCACCCTTCAAAGAGTCTATAACTTCGATTATAGATGGCTTTGGCTATTGTTGATTTTCCAATTCCACCCATACCAAAATCCCCCAATGCGAATACTATTAGATTCGAAATCTAGTAAAGAATTTACGGATGCAACACGAGAATCTATAGCAACTGGATGCGTAGCAACATTCATGTATGTCTGGTTTACTTCACCCTGAACTTTCTCAACAATCTTCTTGATAAACTTCGATTCATGCCTGCAAATTTTAATTCAAATATATATAAACTAGAACATGGTCACATATATGTAATCCATGCAAATTTTTTTTACCTGGTAATTCTTGATAGTTAATTTAGTTGTAAATCTTATTGAGACAATGTAATAATGTTTGGTTAAGTGGTTAGGTTGCACTTCACTTGGTGTTCCAATTTTGACAATTTCTTTGTTTCTGAATAATAAAAAAATAACATATAGAGAGGTTTGATCCATGACATCTCGGTCGAGAAGTAAAGCAACTTAATTACCTTTTTCAAAAAATTTACTTTTAGATTTGGTATTATTGTGCACAAAAAGAGAGCGTGAAAACAGATCTCGTGTGCCATGTGCTTTTAAAAGCCCGTATAGTATAGATATAAGCTAAACGCTAAGTGGGATATTAAATTTTTCTATAAACAAGGAGGAAAAAAAACAGGGAAACGAGATTTTGATTTGTTTACCCATTTGCAACATTTTGCAAATCCCATCCTGACAAATTTGCTGCTTCGGTTAGAGCAGCTTTCCATTTCTTTATCTCACAACCATATCCTTCTTCCTTTTCCTCTTCATATCCTGCAAAAGCTTTTTCAAAACTCCCTGTTTGTTTACGAACGTGAGATGGATCAACGTCGTAGAATACCAGAAGAACTAATTGCCCTCTCGTGTTCTTACATTCGAGTACCTTAACCAGCTCGTTGAGGCACCATTTAGAAGAAGCATAGTTTTTGGAGAAAATGACAA
The DNA here is from genome assembly GCA_021464415.1 of Lonicera japonica. Taxonomy (NCBI): domain Eukaryota; kingdom Viridiplantae; phylum Streptophyta; class Magnoliopsida; order Dipsacales; family Caprifoliaceae; genus Lonicera; species Lonicera japonica. The sequence goes on along the minus strand of JAKCWG010000733.1, from coordinate 5,894 downwards.
TGGAAATCCTCGATTCCTCAATTGCTTTCATCAATTGAAAGGGAATATGTTTCCCTCTTGGGAGTTGATCGTCGTCTTTGAAGGTGCGAATTCCAGCACGAGTCAAGGCATCGTAGAGATGATCTATGAAGTTTCTCCGAGTATCTTCTCCTCTAAAATCAAGAACGCGTCGTAATTCCATGTACGTGGAGCTGCTAAATATGAAGAAGAGTAGTTGCTTTGGATGCTTGTTGTTGCCATGGTGAATATTATTGAAACAGAGAAAAAGGGATGAATTGGGATCAAATGAAGAAGAAGAATATTTTAGTTGGTGAGAGTTGACTTTTTTGAGAGGAAAATTTCAAGAAGGTTATATAAAATCTAGAATTGAGGAACAAGGTTTTTGCAACTAAGGAATTAAATTCCAAATAAATCAGAACTACATAAATGAACATTGGCAAATGAACCTCCAACCTCTGAATGTGAATTCAACAAGTCAATAAACTCGAATCAACTTGTACAAAGTAGAAGGCCATTCGCTTCAAAGACCTGAATGAATTCAACAAATCAGAACACCAAATCTCGACAATTCTTCAACAATTCTTCAATTGCCTCTTTTCTCTCAATCGAAGAGACGGCCAAAACAAGCGCTCCAACAATTCTTAATAACTCTTTCTCGGATATTTGTGTCATGGACAAAATTTTTATTTTGGTGCAAATGTTCATGGATATAATGGCTTGCTTGAGTACGGTAATTTGGGATAGTTTATAAGAGAAAAGTAAAAAAAAAGAAAAAAAAAAAGAAATAACAAATGTGAAAAGAAAAATATACATTTATTTATAGTAGAGAAAATAAGAGTTAATTTAAAATTTAAACTAAAAATCATATATTTACTGTTTAAATTAAAATATTTAATTTAAGTCTTACAAAATTTTATTGCTTATATATATTTTTTTCCTACTTTATTATATAGATATAGTAACAATCTTTCTTTTCTTATTTCTTAGAGCATCCATAGTGGTATGGTAAAATGATAAATTTACCCTACCCAAGCCATAGCGAAAGAAAATGTAGGGTAAAATTTTAGCAGGTAGAGTACTGAACGAGTAAATTTACCTTACGGCTAAATTTTACTCATACGAATGTGGCTCATTCGTATGATTTTTTTTTTGTTTTTTGAAAAACCTCATACAATAGTGGCTTATTTGTATGATCTTTTTTTTTTTTTTTTTTTGAAAAACCTCATACAATAGTGGCTCATTCATATGACATCCTTTTCTTTTCTTTTTTTTTAACTCACACGAATGAGCTTCATTCGTATGTATCATTTTATTTTATTTTTACCCTATCCATTATATTCTACTCTAAAATGTAATAAAATATATATTAAATTTAACACACTACATGATAGATGCTCTTAGTAACAATTTTTCTTTTCCTATTTCTTTTCCTATTTTCCCTTGTTTCTTTCTCCAATTTATCAGGGTCAGTCAACCAAACCCTCCATTCCACACGTCTTCTGTCTCTCTCTCTCTCTCATTATTACACTTCTTTTTTTCCTCCTACACTTTTATTATATAGATAAGGTAAACAATCTTTCTTTTCCTATTTCTTTTTTATTTTCCCTTGTTTCTTTCTCCAATTTATCAGCGTGAGGGTCAGTCAACCAACCCCCCATTTCACGTCTCCTCTCTCTGATCCATACACACTTCTCAATTTTCAAAGCTTTCTACATAGCCACAAATTGATCTTTCAACAATCAAATCCTCCTTGATTAAAAAAATAAATAAATAATTAATACCTCTGCCACAATATTCTTCCTCTCCAAGTCAGAAATACTATTCCTCCATCATAATTTACCTCCGTTCATCCACTTCTTTCATCTCCCATTTCCATTATTTTAGAAATCCCTAAAACAACAATAATAATAATAATTAAACATAATTAACCTTTACGGTTAAGTTTTACGATTAATAGTTTCTCTCAGATATATATTCCACATGACTAAGTAAATTTAAAAAAACTTGTGAAGTATTAAGTTGTAAATCATAGGTCCAAAAAGCTCATCAAAGTAGTTCTGGTTTCACTTATATAATGAATTGGTAAATTTTGTTGTGTCCTTTTTTTCCGGATATTTCTGACATGGAATTTCTTTTTGTTTTGGTGCAAATGTTCACAGTTAAAATGGCTTGCTTGAATATATATATATATATATATATATATAATAGGGTATACCCGTGCCATCCGGCACGGTAAAATAATTTTTTTTTGATAATAGGATAAAAAATTAAATTTGTGACGAATTTAAATCGACAAAATCAATCGGTCTATTTTGAGTCCATTATCTAGTTAGTCTAATATTATGAACAACTAAAATGTAAGTTAAATATATTTTCATGCTGAAAAAAATTAAAAGTATACCGTATTGGACCGGCTTATTTTTAATTTTTTAAAGAGTCTTTTAATCATAATTCAACCACGTAAAGTATGTCCCAAAAATAACAGATTGAAATGATCAATAATGTACGAATACATAACGTACGTCCTTAAATGTTACATAATATTTTTTCTTGATTTTTTTTACATAATTATATAGTCATAATGGATCTTGTTTAATTGATCTTGATTACTATATTTTAAATATTAAATTTTTATTAAATTTTAAATCTTTTATTTTAAGTTACGGCATTCTTAATGTAGATAAAATTATTAGTATGTGAGAGTTTATTGTGTGCATATATTGTGTGAGTGAAAAAATAAAGTATATCGGATGAGACCGACTTATTTTAAATTTTTTAAAGAGTATTTTAATCATAATTCAATCACGTAAAGTATGTCCTAAAAATGAACAGATTGAGATGATCAATAATATACGACCACATAACGTACGTTCTTAAATATTACACAATAATTTTTCTTGATTTTGTTTTGCATAATATATAGTCATGATGGATCTTGTTTAATTGATCTTGATTAACAGGTTTAAATAATAAATTTTTATTAAATTTTGAATTTTTTATTTTAAGTTATGGAATTTTTAATGTAGATAAAATTATTAGTGTGTGAGAATTATTGTATGCATATTATTGGTGTGAGTCTTTTAATCATAATCCAACCACGTAACATGCGTCCTAAAAATAACAGATTGAGATGATCAATAATGTACGAACAAGAACATACGTCTTTAAATGTTACACAATAATTTTTCTTTATTTTTTTTTTGGCATAATTATCATCATGATGGATCTTGTTTAATTGATCTTAATTAGTAGATTTTAAATATTAATTTTTTATTAAATTTTGAATTTTTTATTTTTAAGTTATGACATTTTTAATATAAACAAAATTATTAGTATGTGAGAGTTTATTGTGTGTATATTATTGGTGTGAGTGTTTTAACTTTGATGTGACATCTTGATGTGTGTATAAAACTCATCTAATGGTGTAGAATTAATGTACACCATAATTTGTGTAATTTTAACCATTAAATTTTTATATTTTTTAGAAAAAAATTTAATCAAAAATGTTGTTTTATAATATAGATATATATATTAAGAATCTTTCTTTTCCATTAATAAAGGAAAAATGTCCTTTCTTTTCTTATTTCTTTTTTGTTTCCCTAGTTTGTTTCTCCAATTTCTGAAAGTCATCAGTCAACCAACCCCTCCCTCCTCCCCCCCCCCCCCCCCAATTTCACACGTCTCTCTCTCTCTCAATGGGGGTTTTCAAGGCGGAGGGAAGGGGCTAGTTGTTCCAGAGGGGGATGGTGAGATATATATATATACATACACATTAGGTATTGTTTTTGCCGAGCCGTAAAGTAACATAAAAAATATTAGTTATTAAAAAATAGTGAGATTGGGATGAAAAAAAAATATAGAGTAATTAAACAACGTGCAATTTAAAATACACATTAAAAAAAGGTTGTTCTGAAACATATTCATATAATCTGTCTTTCCATCCTATCAAAGGTTAATATTACGTCAATCTTAACATAAAAAGTAGCGTAAGATTCTTTCTTCTCACCCCAGTTTCTGTACTTGAAAAAATTGCCACTAATTTATCTTCATACTCATTTATTTATTTTTTAAATTAAAAAAAGTCCATTGTTTTCGACAAATAATTCTACAACTCTAGTTCTAAAATATTTTAATAAATAATTTATTTTTATAAAAACTATTTTATTTTTTCAATTCATTAGATACAGCCGTATAGGAGACAGTGATATTATGAAGATTGAAATTTTATTATTAGCTAGTGGAAACGGTCGGGGTAATTATCTTGTGTTAACTAATTAATTTTTACTTTGATCAAGTGTTTCATTTTAAACAGTTGGTCGTCTCAAAGTTTAAAACTATTGTTGTTGCTATTTTTATTTTTCAAATTTACACTTTAGTGTCTTTGAAATTGTCATTTATGGGGCTTGATCCGATCTCTAATTAGGAATTTTTATAAGGTCAATAATAAATTTTGTGGATGTGCAATAAAAAATTAAATTTATTTTGACTTATAAAAAAGTGGTGGTATGTCGTTAGCGTGTATAAAAAAGATGGGGTAGGTTGAATGTTTTTGATAAAAAATAATTTTATGGATTTATATAAGTTTTTCATGTTTTAGTTTTAGCGACGAAGAAATTAACGTCTCAATAGTGCATTCAGTAAACTCACCCCGCCATTGGGGTGAATTGAATTTTTTTTAAAAAATAAGTAGGGTGAGAAGAAAGTATTCTCTTATTGGGTAAAAAGACGGATTATGTGGGTTTATTTAAGAACTCCCTAAAAAAATTGAGTATTCATGTCAATGGGCTATTTGGGACAATAGCTAGTTTACTGATAAACAATAAAAATGTTGCCTAAAGGTTAATAAAAATAAGATACATACGCAGAAAATTATATAGAAAAACCCACAAACATATAGAAAGAATTCAAACGTAATAAAGATATTACATGGAGAGAGAGATTAGATAGTCTATGTCGTTAGATAGACAATTTCTTTTTTGACATTTTGCATTTAATTTACATACATACATATGACAACCTTAATCAACAAATAATATCAAATGCTTATATATGTGTTTTAGAAATTAACCGTCAGTGTGATGCTTTTTCGTTAAGTAAGTCATTATTTTGTAAAGGATTAAAGAAATTATCTAGACATTTGCTACTCTCTTTAAAATTTCAGATTCATTTTCAAAATTTCAAAACCATTCTTCAGTATTCAAATTTAGCATTTGAAGTTATATAACAAGATAAACGCACCTTAAAGCATCTTCAATCTTAGTGTCAGATGTTTGGTTCTTACTATAAATAACCACTCTAATGTATATGCACTTAGATGTTAAATTGCTAACCACATGTAACGACCACTTTGGCTAGCCAAGAAAATTTTGCCATTATTTTTTGCAAGTACCAACTGCTTAACACCAAGTTTTAAAAAAAGGAAAAAAAAAAAAAGGTAAAAAAAAGAAAAAAAAAAAAAAAAAAAAAAAATAACCTTTTTTTTCAAAATGAGCCACTTGAATAAATGCATGTGTAACTAAGGCGTGTTTAGTTGAAGAAAAACCGGATAAATAAAAGTGTTGTTAATTAATAGGTAAATATGTACAAATTATGAGTAAAAATGTGCTGACATATCAAAATTCTGAAGACGCAAAAATATTATGTGACCTATAGTGAGTGTGGTCTAAATGAAAAATAAAAAAATTAAAATACGTGAAAACTAGCTCAGACACTGCCTAATATAAACTTTTGAAAAAAAAAAACCCTAACACATAAATGTTGAGCATCTACATATAATATGCTCATAGTCTAAGGTCCTAAGCTAGAAAGTCTCACAAAATTTCAACTCCTCACTTTACATAAAAAAAATTTGACTTTGAAGCTTAAATGCAAACTTTAATGTGTGATATATATAT